>LBNU01031950.1:0-39813 GCA_014162995.1 Artemisia annua
CCAAAACCAAAAAAATACAAAAATATAAGTAGCTTAGAAGTAGATAACTTGGGTTAGTTGACTAGCAACTAATTCCGCCCTCTCCTCCAAAACCAGAGATTTTACTGCTTTCATAAAACATAAAAATACAAAAAGAATCTTCCTCCACCCTTAGACCTAGATTAGAGTAGCCTTTAGCCTAACGAACACTATTCCTTGCGAGAGAACGATTAATCCCCCGGTACTTGCCACTACACTATACTACATCGGTCAGGTACACTGCCTGGTGGGGATTGCAAGCTTCTCGAGATCCCTCGAGAGGTAAAACGTAGTGCGTGTTGCAATCCACGCGCATCATGAGCATAGAAACTGCCCTTGCATGGTTGAAGATAAATGTTCGAAGAAATTTCCAAAGTCATTTAATGAGTCTACTTTCATCGGTGAAAGCTGATATGCTATATATAAAACGACAGATGATGGCAGGACTGTTAAAAAACAAGGCGCTGATCTTCATTGTGGTTTTGTCGTTCCCTACAATCCAACATTATTGAAAAGGTATCAAGCTCATATAAATGTTGAATGGTGCAATCAGTTTGGATCCATCAAGTATTTATTTAAGTATATAAACAAGGGTCCCGATAGAGTTACTGCAGCCGTCGAAGATGAAGAGACGGATGAGATAAGAGAATTTTACGATTGCCGTTATTTATCAGCTTGTGAAGCTGCATGGAGGGTATTTAAGTTTGATGTACACCACAGGTTTCCTGCAGTAGAGCGTTTACCATTTCATCTTCCAAATGAACATTCGGTTGTATTTGATCCCACTGAAAGTATCGATTTTCAACTTGAGCAGGCCTCAGCTAATACTACCAAGTTTTTGGCTTATATGGATCTCAATAAAGAAGATACATTAGCACAATCGTTGTTGTATGTTGATATCCCAAAGCATTTTGTTTGGAACAGTAAAGACAAAATATGGACTGCACGAAAGCAAGGCAAAACCATAGGTCGAATTCATCACGTTCCTCCATCTTGGGGCGAGCTATTTTATTTGCATATGCTTTTAAACAAAGTTAAAGCAGCAACAGACTGGGATGCCTTTAGGGAATTTGAGGGTGTAGTATATCGTACGCATAAAGAGGCTTGCGAAGCACGTGGATTGTTACAAGATGACAAGGAATACATCGACGGCATAATTGAAGTAAGTGCGTGGGGAACTGGTGGGCCCGGGAATAAAACAATCATATACTACCCTTTTGGTGCCTATCAAGTATGGAATAAATTTGTATATCATTTCTACTTTTGATAGTCATTTGGGATTCCAAACACTTTGAATCGGAATGATATTCATTCCTCCATTCCGATTGGAGGATACCAAACGCACCCTTAGGTTGAAGTTATGTACACTTTATGTTGTACTGAGTATGGATTTATCTAGTATTTATTACTCAGTAATACGAAGAAAAATAGAAAAATAAAAGGTTATTACACACAAATGTTACTAAAGTTTCACAAATATTTGCTTTTAGTTACTATAGTTTTTTTTGGTTCAAAGGGTTACTCATGTTTGCGTGACCGGTTGTTTAGGTTTCTCCATATATTACAACTTATGATAGCAGGTAAAAATTTACTAAATGGTCCTTGTGGGTTGTCGGGTTTAACAAATTTAGTCCTTAGATTTGTTTTTTCTCGAATCCTCTCCTGTGGACGACCCGTAACGGGGTTTGCTTACGTTTTTATCTGTTTTTGTCTGTTTTTATACATGTTCGCCAGTTTTTCTTACGTTTTCGTCCGTTTTTCTTAAGTTTTCATCCGTTTCATATGTTTATACACGTTTTTGCCTGTAACGGGTTGTTGTAATTGGATCGAGTTGTTTAACAATCCTCAAATCGCACTTTCTATTCCTATTTAACTACATTCCCTCCTCCTAGCTTCTTGCAGGAATGTTTTTAATACAAAATTTGTGTTCGAAAAAGAAAAAGAATTATTTACATTGAAATGTGTAACTTTTATATTTTGTTTTGTTTTAAAACAATGACAATGCAACTACCCAAAACGTTTTTAAAAAAGTAAACACAACATGATATTAGTGCACATTGTAGTGATCATTTTTCCAACACCGTGTGCGTTTTGAAAATAAATTCGGGACGGAAAAACCACTTTATAATAACAAAAATGGTTAGTCTTTGATACGCAAAAACCATTTTATGCACGGTGATTAGTTATTAAAAATTCAAACATAAAATGGTTAGTGGTTATGAAAGTAACTTAAATCAGTTGGTTGTTTATGGTTAAAATATAATTTGAGATTTAGAAATTTAAGATTTTTAAATCACGAGTCTTTAACTTTACAAAGACTATGGTTAAGATTTTGTGTAAAAGTAATACATACACACTAACAATGTGTGAGTATATATACTATACGTATCAACAAAAAGATTGCCTCATACTAAAAACAAATATTTTCCGCGAAGTACTAAGTTTGAAAACATTATCCGCGAAGTACTAATATCGGGTTCTATACATTATCCGCGAAGTACTAAGTTTGAAAACATTAATGACTTCCTAAGGACTAAATTCGTTATACCCGCCATACCACAGGGACCAAAAATGTAAATTAAAGATAGTGGAAAACCGGTACACATGGTATCCCACCCTGGGAGTAACCTAATTAACCGAACCCGTTTACATGAGTAACCTAATTAACGAACCCGTTTACATGAGTAACCTCTTTGAACAAAAAAAAACTAGAGTAACTAAAAGCAAATTTTTATGAAACTTTAGTAACATTTGTGTGTAATAACCTAAAAATAAAAAAGGGGAATAGCAGTGAACAAATGTGGGGAGCGAGGCAGGGAACTGTAGGACACGAGATTGTCAACTCACAACGCATGTCTCCATCAATCAAGTGAACTGAATAGAGGATCTGCCTAAATCTACCTTCTTTAACATCTTCATGTCCATTATCATCATAATTACTCTCTTATATAGTTATATTCCTCTAATAAATAAATATTTGCTAAAAGTTCATTGTTATTTTGCGAAGGTACCAAGTTTTTCTACGTACCATTCATCAGCAAGAAGAATATTTAACAGTCCATCCTCACAATTAAAGAACAAATAGATATATAGTTATAGAAGTTTTCGTCCTGAGATTTGGATAGAACGAAAGTATGTTTAATAAGTTAAAAACAAGTCTTATACAAGATCTATTTTAACGACTAACATTATTCAGGGTGCGTTTGGTTGGTGGGTTTTAGGAGGTTTGGTTTGAGTCAAAACCCAAATAAAATGTTTGGATGTAATACTTGGGGTTTAAAAGTGGGGATGGTTCCCAAAATTGTAGCCCCACCAATTTGGTGGGTTTTGAGAAGGTTTTCTATTTTAATTCATTTAAATAACTTTTTTTATTCTTTCAAAATTTGTCAACCACATGTTTAATCTAATTAATTTTAATCATTTTCATTAACTATTTTTTATATTATATTTTATTTCAATTATCATATAAACAATTTTATTTTTAAAATAATCATTATTTTTCTCTCTCTTCATTTTCTTTCAAACCAATCCAAATCCAAATCCTAATCCTAAACCCATCTACAAACCAAACGGGCCCTCAATGTATAGAATTTTTTTTATTAAAATATATCAAAAAATAATAAAAATAGTTGTGAAACATTATACCAGGTGTTGAATGATAAATGGCTAAATGTAAGTAGTTTATGATTTTCTTTTAACGTCAAGTTTATTGAAAAAAAATTAGCAAAGAGCTAGAATAAACAATTACAATATATGTAACATTGGGTTTTGCAACCAGCCAACCACAACGTTCACTTTTTCAAAAAGGTTTTTGCTTCTACTAGAACACCAATAAAAAACAGTAGAAACTATATCATCAAACATGTTACTCTTGTTCATCTTCACTAACCCAAATATCTTATTATTCTGATACCTCAAAATCACCCACAAAACCGTGTCAATAATAGCATCCAACACCTTCCTCCGGTTCAAGCGAATGGTTAGCGAGTCAGCCCAAGTGAATATGTCATCAATGTTACTGAACACTAGAAGATTCATATCTAACCATCTGAAAACTCTATCCCAAATGCATGACGTAACCTCACATGTCACAAAAATATGAGATACATCTTCTATATTATTACCACGCGAAGGACATAATAAAAAGGGCATGTCAATCCCTCTATTTATTAAATTGATCCGAGTAGGTAACCGATCAAGTCTAATTCTCCAAACTAGGATGTTTGCCTTTATGGGTTCGAGATTGTTCCTTGTTGTAGCTATGTCTCCCGAGTTTTGTAAGATATTATCTATATGATTCCTAGTGCAAGACACCGAAAAGACCCCATCATTCACCAGCTGCCACTTTCAAGCATCTTTCAGATGGTTCAACTCCAAAGATTGAAGCTCATTTTGCATGTCTTGGAGCTGTTGACATGTAAAACCCTATTTGGAATGTTTCTCAGCCAACTCCATATCCATCGATCATTTCCCCATCTATCATGAATCGTAAAATTTTTGTTAGACTCCAACGCATATAGCCTAGGAAATTTCTCCTTTAAAATCAAATCACCTACCCATAATTCCATCAAGAATCTAGTGTCGAGACCGTTCCCAATTGATTTTCTCATATTAGTGTATTTTACAATGTGCTCGTCGTGCATTTGATCAATAGCTTTTGCTATTGAACTCCAAAACCCATTTCCTCTCGACTTGGAACCTTGGTTTCCAAACCAGCCATTAGGATCGTATATACTTGTGATTATATTCTTCCAAATCCCTTTTGAATCCTTATTAAACCACCACCTCCATTTTTGTATCAAAGCTAAGCTCAATGCCTTTAGACTTCCTATTCCAAGACCGCCTTTTTTTCTTTGGAGTTTAACACCTTCTTCCATTGAACCCATGATATTTTTTGTTTGTCTATACCATCTCCTCCCCAGAAAATTGGGCTCGGGAAGCTTCAATCTTCCTATTAACCATCTCGGGCATCTTGAACATTGACATGAAGTATGTTCCAAGACTTCCTAAAACATATCTTGTAAGCGTTAGCCTACCACCTATAGACAAAAACTTTACCTTTCATGCCGCCAATTTCTTTTGAACTTTCTTAATCATATCTTCCCAATTGTTGCAACGATTCATGTTGTTTCCCATAGGCCATCCTAGATGCTTGAAGGGAATAGTTGCGGATGAACATCCAGTGATACCAGACATGTTTTCAATGTCTTGCATTGGCACACCAACTCCATATAATATTGACTTATGAAATTCTAATTTCAAAAGGATTGCATCCCCGTCCTATGTCTCTATAAGGATGTTGGTTAATTCATTATTCTTATTTGAATTGTAAGTTTTATTAGTTATAAATAAAGGGGTGTTCGATGGTAATAAACGCGTGCATATAATCGTAAACTTGTGTATTTTTTTTTTGTTTCTCTCATGTTCTTCATTGGGTTGGGTTAGGTTGCTACTTGTGCTCGATGAACAAATTGCAATCTAGTGTTCCACGTATTATACTTCAGGTTGTTGTCGTATTGAAGGATACATCCCCAAATGGGGCTACGACGTATCGACCCAGTATTGACAGCATATACATTTACAGATTAGCTGTTTAACAGGTTTTTTTTTTGGGTAAAGGGGAGTAATTCTGCACCCTAGTAAATATATTAACCAAAACGTTTAAGTACAATGGATATGGGTGAATCCTATATCTCAGCCCGTTACATAGGCAAAAAGCTTACATAACAAGATACTTCCTATTTTCTAAACAAGAAAACACACCATTACTCACATGACACTATAATACATAACGAAATAAAATTACTTCCTGCGACCTTGAAGCCTAGTGCCATACATGGCATTAAAAGCATCCAAATTCCCTGGAAGATCATAAACCTGGTTCGCATAGTCATCATAATCATAGTAATCATGATCATCTTCAAATTCTTGGACACCACCAAACAGATTAGCTGACTCATCAAATAGGTTAGCAACCACCTCATCTTCAGAATCCGAAACCACGATTTCTCCCACCTTAGAAAAGGGTTAACCCTCTTAGTAGAAGAAGTGGGAGGAGTAGAAGAAACACCAGTTGTAGGAGCCACAACCGACTCCTGCTCTTTTAAATCACTCACAAGAGGATCTTGTGAAACAATACCTATCTTAATAGACTCTTCCTCATTAACTTCCATTGTATTACCTGTCTTATTAGACTCATCCGCAGTAACTTCCATTGTACGACCAGCATCCACATCCATATTGTTGTCATTAGACGGAATACCAAAAGCATCTGTATCATCCATATTAAGAGCAGCAAACTGATTAGATGTAGATATCTTCGTTCCACTCGTACTAGGCACATCAGAAGCCTTCTTCTTAGTGCCATCCACCTTCTTAGGTTCAGTAGGATTCTTTTTGGGTTGATATTGGAACTGCTTACCCACAACAGGTTTAGTAAACCTTCCTTTACCCTGGGTTGTAGAACCACCTTGCTTACCTTTCTTTATATTATTGACAGGCGTGAAACCATCATTAGCAGGCTTAGTAGGCTGAACTGGAGGTGTAACAACTTTAGGACAATCAATCAGAGTATGACCAAAGATCTTACAGTTATCACAACGAGGTGGTTTCCACTCGTATTCAACCCGTATCTTCTCAATAGTCGACCCCGAACCATCAAGTGATGGTATCTCAATAGTGAGGCTATCCCGAAACACCTCATCCGACTTCACTTCTATCATACATCTAGCAAAACTACTACGGCCCCACGATTCCTTGCACATTTGGCTTGTAAAAGCATCTAACCTTTTGGGCGTGCCAATCAGTGTGGCAAGAAGGCTGAGGCCATCAACAGAAAACATAGCAAGGGGGACATCATGGAATTTAACCCACACCGGGATGTTAGTCAAATCCTCTTTAAGTAGGTTTGTGTTCAAAGTCCATGGTTTAAGAATAATAGGAACATTTCTGATCAACCAAGGACCGTTTTCAAGCACATCATCAACACCTTTCTTCGAATTGAACTTAAAGAAGAAGAATCCCTTTGCATTCATCATTACCTTTTGCACACGAAACTTAGCCCATGCATTGCGTACATAGTAATCAACAACAGGCGTTGGCCAAGGAAGTAACCGTATAGAGTATTCTCAAACCTCGTGTTCACCTCTTCCACTACTTTCATTGGAACTGAAAGGTCAACATCATCCTTCTTTTTGCTACATTCCAACCTTCGAAAATTAGACACGTGTTTCTGAGGTTCATTAGAAGTAGCACCCGCGTAAGAAACCGACTTCACTCCTGTACCACTAGTAGTATCAACCTTGGGAGCATTAGGACCAGAAGTTGCACTCTTATTCATATTCACATTTGTCCCAAACTTCTGGGTTTGCATAGCAACACTAAAACTCGAAGGAGGAGTACTTGTTGCATTAACATCATTACCTTTCGAATTAGAATGTTGCCCTATACCACTCGAATTGTGCAAATCAGAAGAGGACTCCTTATTAGCAACAATCTCAGGTTGAATTTTATTCATGGCTTCTTCAAAATTCTTATGCGCATTAGCTATCAATTGTTCCACATTAGGGCTAGGAACCTGATTATTAGTGTCATTCATGGGAGATAAACTCGGTTTTCCAGCCCTTTGAGAAAGGTGGACACCATCACCTTTAGGAAGGTTACCACCATCATTAATCGACCAGAAAGTCTCATCCACATCATTCGTACCTCCTTGAGAGGAAGTCTGCTCCACGTTATCCTCATTACCATTGCTAGGATTACCCTCATTACCAAATGGAATCGGCTCCACTTGATTTGTTAGCTGATGACTAGCAACATCAACCATATCATTCAGAGGTAATAGAACCCCATCATCATCCACGAACACAAGCTTACCTTCGACAATTTTCCATTCCATGTCGCGAATCTTTACATCAACAGAACTTGTCACAGCATCACCTTGGGAAGCAACCGATCCACCCAAGTTGTCATGTTTTTCCTTTTCCGTCCTCTCTCCATCCCCACCAGACACATCATCTTTATTCTTATTTCTTTTACCAGCAACAGAAGCATTCATACCATGATTCCTAGGCTGATACTCATCAGCGTTTCCAGTATTACTAGCCTTAAGCCGTTGCAAACGAGCATTCAATGCATCACCATCAACATTAGCAGTATTATTCGCATCTTTGGACACATTCGTGTTGTTTAAAAAACCTTTATTCATCTCTCTAAACCCACGCGCAGCAAACCAATTAACACAACCAAGAATAGAAAACCCTAACTTGAGTAGTTAGGGTTTTAAACGAATCGCACCACAGAGTCAACCTCCAACCATCGGATCGATCAAGAGTTGAATCGATTAATAGTAAATCTAGAAAAACGAAACCCTAACAATATAACAAAACGATTTGGAAGACCCTGAATCGATTTGGAATTAGCTTAACCCTAAATCGACTTTAACAAAATAACACCTAAAAACAATATGAATTATGCAGCGACTTAGATGAAGTAATGATATAACTCACTAGTTCAACGAATTCGAAGCAGAAAACATATGATTAAAAGGAGTTTTTAGGAAAACCGATTAGAGGAGTTATGTTTATAGTAATGGACATAAATGAGTGAGTAGTCATACGAGGAGTAGTAATTCACAACTCATGTCACGGGTATCTTGGTTAAGCAGCCTTAGCCACGTTAATGCCATGACTTAGGTATAGCCAAGTATTGGCTACGTTTATAGCATGATTCAGATATAGCTGAAAAATAGTCAAGTTAAGGATGTTTACAAGAAGCATCAATTGTCATGTCAACTATGCACTTATGATGTGCCATTAGTTATATAGAGAGCTTTACGAATATCCCTTTAAAGCGTCCTATGTGGATGACTCGTGCTTTATGCACTTAATACGGGATTGATTAGCAATATCTTATAAGCATAAGATACTCGGATTGCGTCCGTGCAAGAGGGTGGTAAAGGCTGCATATGAGTACTTGCAGCCATGGTAATTCCATACATGATATGTGACGTTTAGATATCGTCTAGGTAGTTATAGTATCGGTATCAGCTTAGTTATTGTTATCAGTTCAGTTCCAGTATAAATTAGTTACCACCTCAGTATTAGTATAGTCCAGTTATCAGTTCAGTTCAGTACAACATAGTTGTTACTCTAGTATAATGATCAACTAATACTGCACAGATGAAGGGCCCGTTTGGTTTGTAGGTGGATTAGGATTTGAATTTGGATTTAAATGTGTATTATGATTTGAATTTGAATTTGTCGTATGAGAAACAAAAAAATAATATATATAATTAACAACAATTAATTTATAAAAAAATAATTAAATTATATTTTAAAACTATACTTTTATAATGCTAAAAAACTAATAAAAAAATGACAAACAAAAAAAAAGTAGGTTCCGCAAACTCTCACTTTCACACAAGTCTAAATTTTTTCTCACTCCAAAATCTTCATCCTCAACCGAAAGGAGTTGATATATATATATATATATATATATATATATATATATATATATATATATATATATATATATATATATATATATATATATAGGGGATATGTTAGTTACACCTTGATGTAGGCAATAAGCTACACATCCCTTTTGTAAAAAATTTTAAAAATGTACAGTTCAGCCCCTGCAGTAAGTCGCAGGGGCTGAACTGTACATTTTTAAAAGATTTTACAAAGGAATGTGTAGCTAATTGCATACACTTGGATGTAGGTAAGATTTTCCCATATATATATACTATAATACATATATATATATATATCAGGAGATATATAGTACAATATATATATAAAGCTACATATATAATGACATATATATACATATATATCCATATATATACATATATATTATAATACGCATATATATATATATTATACTATATATATAATATTACTATATATATATAAGTAATTATATATACCTAATATAGTTATATATATATATATCCCTATATATATACTATATATATATTATACACTCATATATACTAATATATAATATACTTAATATATACTACCTATATATATATATATTATATTATATATATAGTATATATTTAGTATATATACTATATATATCATATGTTATGTAACTATATATACATATACATATGTAATATGTAATATATTAACTACATATACATATGTATATGTTATATATATAGTATACACTATACATATACATAATAATACATAACATATATACTAATATACATATACATATGTATAGTATTATATACATATCATAATGTATATGTATATATATACATACTACCATAGTATATATATAATATATTATATATATATAATATATATATATTATATATATATATATTATACTAATATATACTATATACTATATATACCTACATATATTACTCACGCAGTACCCTACAGGTGCATGATCTTTTCAGGTACTGGTAAGCCGAAACAGTATTCGTATAGTGTGTGTGTGTTGTATATATATATATATTAATACTATTATATAATATATACGTGTATATATATATTATTAATATACCATATATATATATATATATATATAGATATATTAATATATATTATAAAATATATATATATATATACTTTATATTATATATATATCTATATACTCTATGAGGATGCTTGGCTCACAATTTATTGTGTAGCCAAAAATGGGGGCCTACATATTCTTCTAAAAAATACATAAGATATGAATCAGTAGACCCACATAAAATAATCGGACCCACAAAAAATAAACCGAGGACCCACATTTATAGCACAAAGTGTAGTCAATTAGCTACAACTATTGTGCTAATATATAGTATTATATATATATATATACTGACCTATATATATCATACTATCATATAATATATATATATATATATACACACACATATATGGGGATAGCTTAGCTACACCAAAGTGTAGCCAACTTAGCTACACTAATACGACATTTTGAGGTATAGAACATCAAATTTTATGCCCGATTAACACAATAAATCATTTTCACTTCATAATATTTCAAAATTAACATCTATCATTGACATTTACACTCTGTTATTTATTGTTGTAAATGTAAGATTTTAGTAGCCATTTTCGCGGCTAAAACTAGATTCAAGAACACACGCATAAAAATTTGCAACAATATCAAGTAACAGATGTTGGATGTGATGGATTAGGAAGGTTAACAAGCTTAGGATGTTAATTTGACATCATAATTGGGGTTTCATTGGCTACACCTTAGGTGTAGCTAAGTTGGCTACACCTTCGGTGTAGCTAAGATTTTCACGCATATATATATATATATATATATATATATATATATATATATATATATATATATATATATATATATATATATATATATACACACACACACACAAGTGAAATTCTATGCAAAAATTAAGAAGATAAGAGGTAAAAACAACAAAAGAAAAAGAGAAATGATAGATGAACCTAAAAATAGACCTAATAATGGACCTAAAGACACGTGGCATCATCCTGATGGCTGTAGACAGGGACCCACTTATTTTACAAGCCATCAGGATCATGCCACATGTTTTTAGGTCCATTTTTAGGTCTCCCTTTAGGTCCATCTATCATTTCTCAAATAAAAACGGAACAAAATAATAAAAAGAGTGAAATAGTATAGAACCATATAAGGAGACAAAATTGGGCATACCTAAACCTATATGTGTAAATATACTATGCATGCCCCTACTCATATAATGACTATCTATGTATGCATGTATGTCCAACATAAACATAAACATAAACTGATCCCGCCGACCTACCATACCTTACCGTAGGCTGTAGGTAGATATACGACAACAGCTGAGAAGATGCCATTTACTTGTCATTCAGTGTCCCCATCATATAACGGTACAGCTTTTTTTATTACCATTTCATTCAATTATGAGTCTTTTATCTTTAAGTTGGATGTTTTATTGTTAACAAAAACAGCATATTTTCGAATAGTAATTTCGAAGATGGATGTCTTATTCTTTTAATGTTACATACTCTTGCAGCAATATGGTTTCCTACATTTAAGCTGCGGAGTATATAATATACGGTATCAAAATGGCATTTTTTCTAACGAAAATAAATAGTGATAACTTGATAAGTCAACTTTTGGAGAACATTTAAAACATGGCCACTTTATGGAACATATAATAAGAGAATGTCTTTACAATTATAACCCATTAAATTTTTTAGGTTAAGCTTGTTTTTCGGCCAACAGTGTACAGTGTACCCTAATCTATGTCTACGTACTTAATTAGTGTCAAACTATATAAAATGAAAAAGGCCAGAAGTACATGGGGGTCGTTTAATCTCGTCTTACAAGGGATATACATGAGATGTTAGAAACTTAGAAAGCATATATCGATTTAAGGCGAAAAAAACGCACATATTTTACATGAAAAAAAATAATAATTCAGATTTCATTGTGGTATACGTACATATAAGCAAATTAATTTATTACTATTTTTCTCAAAGAAAACGTGAATTTGATGGTTAACCTTCTCTTCGCTTCAAAAAAGTGACATTTGAACGATTCAACAATCAATTATGTTCAAAAGAGGATTTCAGATTAACAAACAATGTATCTTAAATGGTACTCCCTCCGTCCCATAATTATTGTCCTGTTTGGACTTTTAAAGTCTTTAGTCTTCAACTTTGACTTTAAACATTTTGCTTTGTGTTATATATTACTTGATAAAAAATGTATGAATGGATTGAGTTTTAAATATATTTTCATTGATATAATTTTCATCAAATAATATAACACATATAAACATATTTAAGGTCAAAGTTGCAAACTAAAGACTGAAAAAGTCAATACTGGACAATAATTATGGGACGGAGGTAGTAGTATGTATTACATAACCCATTCACTTTTCTTTATAAAAATACTATTAGTTATTTAGATATCGTAGAAATTAATGGTCACCCGCATGACTTATAAAATATGCGCATTGAAAAATAATTCTATAAAGATCATGCAGGCCAAACCCCTTATAACATATAACCTAATTAGTGACACAACATAAACCTAAGCAAGTTAGGAGAGTACGAAACACGAGTAAGGATTGACTAAGGGTTAGTCGATCCAAGAATCG
This sequence comes from Artemisia annua, assembly GCA_014162995.1. Classification (NCBI taxonomy): domain Eukaryota; kingdom Viridiplantae; phylum Streptophyta; class Magnoliopsida; order Asterales; family Asteraceae; genus Artemisia; species Artemisia annua. The sequence continues at coordinate 13,133 of LBNU01031950.1, forward strand.
ACTCAGGTTGATTTAGGATTTTGAATCCTTTAAAGATTCGGGTTTCGAATCCTTTAAAGATTCGGTCGACCAATTATGGACAGAGAAAATGAGAGATTTACGGTTATGAAGAATGTTAAGAATTCTATTAAAAAAACCTTGTATTTGTAGCCTGCAAAGGAACATTCTGGAATCCCTAATAATTATCCTAAGTGAGTACAAGTTTGACAAGGAGTCAAACATACCCCTTAAGGGTTCGGCCGAAAACCTACAACCCTTAGGTTTTGCGATTTTTCCTTTTATTCACAAATATATTATCACAGATAAATATATACACACAAGATAATAACCGTTTTACCCATCTAGGAGAATATTACCGTATCCTCATTTCTTCTTCATTTCCATTTCATTTCGTCACTCCTTTCTCATTTCCGCTCGCGTTTCCCTTTTAGTGTGCACTAGTGTGACCCTTCGGCATTTCCATGAAGACCAATTGTGAGTTAAGTTGTTCTTTGCATACAAATCCTTTCATACTCCCACTTGTGCAAAGCAACAACATGAGAACCACTCTCATAGCACCAAGAGGTTTCTAGAAAAATATTGAAGTATCTAGTTCACATAAACCAATTCAATACGTATGTAGTAATCTTACAAAAACTCCAGCAAAACCTAAGTTGAGTTGGAAGAGTTTGTGTGCAAACAACTCAACGACTTTCACACTTGCCCTCACAGCAATACCGAAAGGTCACACCGGTGTGCACAAACAGAACAAGCAAGTGGAAATAGAAACGAGTTACGAAATAAAATGAAAGTAACGAGGAAACGAAAATATAGTGTTATTTCATTTAAGGGCTAAACGATAATTACCCTCAGAATAATATATATCAGAGATAAATATTGGAGGGTAATGAACGAAAAAAATATAAAATCCTTGGGTTTGTGGAGGGGCATCGACCGACCTAGCCAAATGGAGGGACCAAGTTTGACTTTATGTAAAACTTGATTACTTAGTAAGCAAGGAGTTGGCTTTCCTAATCCTTGAAAACCTTCCTTGATATCCTATAAATACCAAGGGCTTTCAAGGTTCCTCATAACTCTTCCAATAACCTTAAATCCTCTCCCGCTCTCTCTCTCTCTCTCTCTCTCTCTCTCTCTCATTCTTGTGTTCGATCGACCCAAAATGGTCAAAACCCTTTTGATCGATCGCACAAACAACCCTAAGTCGACTTTGGGTATTTACTCGATTTCGTGCTCGCGTAACTTGTATAGGTTCATAGCCCTACTTCTACCTGTATAGTACTGGTGGATACCTGACGTTGTCTAATAAGTGATAATCCCCAAGAAACCCTAAAGGTGATCGTGTTGTAGCAAGAAGTTAAAGAAGGCGTTCCGTGAAAACAAAGGAAGGTCATGAAGCTTAAACTAAAAAGAATAACAAATAAGTAATCCTAAATACTCTTATTATGTGTTAGATTAGGTTATGTTACTATTTAGAAGATCTGACTATTAAGGTTTTGGTCTACACAGCTTTGTGTGTTTATTTTCCGCTGTACACGTTCCATAGTTGTGCAGATGACCACCAGAACCCTACAATGGTATCAAAGTCACTTTAAACATATATAACCTAGTTTGGGTTCCTAGTAATTTCTAATATTATCATAAAAATCGAATCTTGATTTTGGTTAATGCATGTGTTTGGATCGATTTATGCATAGGTTAAATTAGGGGTTTTCTTTTTGTGACAATTAGGGTTTTATTACTCAAGTAATTTAATTAGGGTTTTGCATGTTTGAAATCCACAATTGAAATACACAAAGTTTTCTAAACCATTGAGGGTGTCGATTTAGGGTTAGGGTTTTTCTTAGTCTAAAAACACAAGGGTTTTCTAACCTTTGAGGGCGTCAACTTCTTTACAGAAAAACTATGTAAAATACCAAGGATCAAACATTGAGTCTCTAAATTGGTTATTGTCACAATTACAAGAACTATAATTTTCTGGATTTAGTTTTCTTGGCATGAAAGTAATCTTGTTCTTCATAGTATGTTATAGGGTTTTAAGTATTTTTGATAAGATGATAATCTTTCCAAGAATATTGTAGAACAGTGATTTGAAACCCTGTGTTTCCAAAAGTGTATCATAAGGGAAAAAAATAATGTTTGATTAGCAAGAAAATTTATCCAGAACAACCGAAACCCTAGATGGGTCGATTTTATAAATCACGGCCATATGGGATCACAAAATATAACCGAGCATAAATCTTGGTAACCACTGAAAATTTTCACAAACTGATAGTTTTTCAGTTTTAACTTATTTGAAATTTTGGGTTGCTAAATATGGAAACTATGGTTTTAAAATATTAAAAAAAACATAACTAGGGTACTTTTTTTATTAAAAATGCCATAATAATTTTTTTCTTGAAAATTAAATAAAAATTTAAAACTTAAACAAAATCCTAAAATAGTTCCCCCAGCGGCGCCAAAAACGTGATGCAGGATTTCTGACCGGGTTTTAATATTTATAAAGTCTCGTCTACCTAAGGTCTACCTAATGCACTAACGGGCAGTGTACCCGGACGTGTGTAAAGTAGTAATCGGTAAAGTCGAGGTCGTCCTAAGAGCTATGCGTGTGGATCTAATCTAAGTGCTAGTTGTCACTGATTTTAAAAAGGTTTTTTATGATTTGATTAATTAAACTAATGAAATAAAATGAAATGAAAGCAATTAAAAGTAGAATAGTTATTCAGTAGGAAGAAACGTGCTAGACTACATACTAATCTTGTTATGCCATGAGTAAGTTTTCTAATTAATGTTTTCTAACGCTCCATATGGGAGTTAAAGTCGCTAGACTCCTAGGGCCAATTAGTCTAGTTTATTTTCCATAGCATCCTATTCCGTAACCAAATGATTACAAGAGTTCGTGGGTTTACAGTATAGAAAATCATTAAGTACCGCTATGATCTAAGATTTATTATACGAAACCCGGCCTGTCGGAACTTAGGTTCTCCCTAACTTCTTAAACACTTCCTTTTGGTAGGTGATGCTTTGGTCCATTCTCATGCAAGATAGTGGTAGTCCTATGGTCAATTCTTACCACTACTCGTAACCTATTCTGCTAGGGTCCTATGGTCAATTCTCCTAGTTCCTAGATACTAGGGATGGCAACGGGTCGGGTTCGGGGCGGGTTTTAGTGTACCCGTACCCGCACCCGTTTATAATATCCAAACCCGTACCCGCCCCATTACCCGCCCGATACCCGATTAATATTATCCATCGGTTTTTTAAGTAATTTAATTAGGGTTTTGCATGTTTGAAATCCACAATTGAAATACACAAAGTTTTCTAAACCATTGAGGGTGTCGATTCAGGGTTAGGGTTTTTCTTAGTCGAAAAACACAAGGGTTTTCTAACCTTTGAGGGCGTCAACTTCTTTACAGAAAAACTATGTAAACTACCAAGGATCAAACATTGAGTCCCTAAATTGGTTATTGTCACAATTACAAGAACTACAGTTTTCTGGATTTAGTTTTCTTGGCATGAAAGCAATCTTGTTCTTCATATTATGTTATAGGGTTTTAAGTATTTTTGATAAGATGATAATCTTTCCAAGAATATTGTAGAACACTGATTGGAAACCATGTGTTTCCAAAAGTGTATCATAAGGGAAAAAAAGAATGTTTGATTAGCAAGAAAATTTATCCAGAACAACCGAAACCCTAGATGGGTCGATTTTACAAATCACGGCCATATGGGATCACAAAATATAACCGAGCATAAATCTTGGTAACCAAACTGAAAATTTTCACAAACTGATAGTTTTTCAGTTTTAACTTATTTGAAATTTTGGGTTGCTAAATATGGAAACTATTTAAAATATTAAAAAAAAAACATAACTAGGGTACTTTTTTTTATTAAAATGCCATAATAATTTTTTTCTTGAAAATTAAATAAAATTTAAAACTTAAACAAAATCCTAAAATAGTTCCCCCAGCGGCGCCAAAAACGTGATACAGGATTTCTGACCGGGTTTCAATATTTATAAAGTCTCGTCTACCTAAGGTCTACCTAATGCACTAACGGGCAGTGTACCAGGACGTGTGTAGAGTAGTAATCGGTAAAGCCGAGGTCGTCCTAAGAGCTATGCGTGTGGATCTAATCTAAGTGCTAGTTGTCACAAATTTTAAAAAGGTTTCTTTTGATTAATTAAACTAATGAAATAAAATGAAATCATTAAAAGTAGAATAGTTATTCAGTAGGAAGAAACATGCTAGACTAATTACTAATCTTGTTATGCCATGAGTAAGTTTTCTAATTAATGTTTTCTATCGCTCCATATGGGGGTTAAAGTCGCTAGACTCCTAGGGTCAATTAGTCTAGTCTATTTTCCATAGCATCCTATTTTGTAACCAAATGATTACAAGAGTTCGTGGGTTTACCGTATAGAAAATCATTAAGTACCGCTATGATCTAAGATTTATTATACGAAACCCGGCCTGTCGGAACTTAGGTTCTCCCTAACTTCTTAAACACTTCCTTTTGGCAGGTGATGCTTTAGTCCATTCTCACGCAATATAGTGGTAAGTCCTATGGTCAATTCTTACCACTACTCGCAACCTATTCTGCTAGGGTCCTATGGTCAATTCTCCTAGTTCCTAGATACTAGGGATGGCAACGGGTCGGGTTCGGGGCGGTTTTTAGTGTACCCGTACCCGTTTATAATATCCAAACCCGTACCCGCCCCATTACCCGCCGGATACCCGATTAATATTATCCATCGGTTTTTCGGGTTTCCCCGCGGGTATCGGTTATCCCCAATTGAATATTATATGGATAAATGGCGGTATTAAGATTACGTCACACTAAAATCCACCGACAAAACAAAGGAAAACACCATAACATATTCAAATTTTTTAAAAGTTAAAGAAAATGAATAGCGTATTAAACAATTTAACGCTTTTGAATAATTCATTTACAGAATAAAAATGTGTTATTAATAGAGAGACTTATATAAAAAATATAATGGAAGAAATTATATATAATACATATATATATTTTAGTTAATTATAATATCAATAAAGCGGGTATAGATTCGGGTAGTTAAATGGATAAGGAGGGTACGGGTAATCGGGCGGGTATTACCAAAACCCGTCATCGAGCCCGTACCCGGCTAAAAATACCCAAACCTGCATCCAAACCCGCCAACCCGCCCCCGAACCCGACCCAACCGGTTCGAGTTTCAGTTTTCCCCATCGGTCTAGGGTGCTTTTGCCGTCCCTACTAGATACTACTAAACCTCCATACAACCGAAACAAAGGTGTCCGCGAATGAATAAAGAAAGCATACATACAAAGCGAATATAAAAACGAGAAAACTACATCAAGGAAATAACAATTTCATAATTAGGCTAACACCAAAGGTGTTTAGCTACTCATATTAATAAATGCAGGAAATTCAATGTTTAACATAATAATGAACAACATCTAATTATATACAAAAATGTAATATGAAATACTAAAACTTATGTATAGATTAGCATGAATTCTCCCTTGGAAATGACTTGTATGCTGCTGAATATGTCCTCCTTGAAGCCCTAAAACGTTCTCTGGTTCTTGAGTGATGAAAAGATATGTAAAAATGCGGAATTAAGGCTTGTATTTATAGTCTCGACTAAGTTACGACGTAACATCTAGGGTTAGTTATGTCGTACCTTTGAATCCAGGACGATCTTATCCTCAGGGATGACATTACGGCATAACCTAACGGTAGGTTACGATTGTAGAACTCTCGTTAACTAGTTTACGTCGTAACCATGCAAATGGTTACGTCATAACTTCTTGGACCACGAAATTCTTCTAAGTCTTGGAAATATATATATGGCGTAACCTATGTAGGAGTTAGGCTGTAACCTTGATCTGCATTGACTTTGGCCTTCTAGTGTAAATCCTTGTTACGGTGTAAGTAGAGTAGGGATTTACGCCTTAACTCTTGTCTGGTCAACATACTCTTGTGTATTTACATTAATAACCTTTCAAATCCGCGCCTCTTTACTCCTATGCTCATTATTTACCTGAAAATGAAATATAAACGAATAAGAGTATATATTCAAGTAAAATGATACAAATAATGAGCATATTATGGGAAAATTGACACTAGAATATCTGGACAATTTGATGTAATCAATATACTTTAGGATGGGCTATATATACGATGCATGTGTATATATAGTACGTCCTAGATAACCATAGCTTAAATATTTTTACCCGCAATATTTATAAGTACTTTCCTGTTTTAATAATTGTTAATCATGCATGACACGAGCCTAAGCCATAAACCAAAAATATAAACTGCATGGTTGTGATGTAGTTTAAATAAGATTATATTTTTTACTGTTTTAGGTTTAAGGGACGCCTTTATGCCATTTTTTACTCTCTCTTTTAATTTAATATTAAGTAGAATACCCTTTTTATTAAATATAGGCCAAGACGAGTGTGATGCAAGGAGGCCCAAATAAGGTTGGAGAACCTATCGAGCATGAAGAAAGAGGAGACTCAGTGTCTTATATTTCAATTGCTAATCTGTCTTATTATAATTTTCGTGAACCTGAAGCATATAGGGTCAAAATACTTTAATTTGAAAGTGATCAAATGATTCAGATTGATATCTAGATTATAACATTCACACAACAGTAATTTCATACACTAGTAAATTTTAACAATCATAGTGGTTGTTTGCTTAAGCTTATATTGTTAAGTGAACTTATTTGTATTGGATTGGTATTAGTATTTGTGTTAGGTTAGTATTTGTATTTGTATTAGTTTAGGATCAAGTTCAATTGTTACATTAGTCATTAGTACAAATATTGGGTCTCATTTAAACACCATAATCAATCAATATTACTAATTAGTCAATCATGTGTTACACAAATACTAGTCTAACACAAATACTAATACCAATCAAATACAAATAAAACCACATAATATATATGCGGCTTATTAACTTATTTGTTTTTCAGCTTATATTTTATAAGCCTCAATTTTCTGACTTATTTTGAGATTTGTGGGATTATATAAGTTTATTATGTTATGATAAAATAATATAATCTCATAAGATTCAAAATAAGTCTAAAAATTAAAAATTATGATAGATAAACCGAAATCAAATAAGCTCATAGCCCTTATATAAGTTTAAACAAACACCCTCTTAACATGTTTGTATCTTCAATTTTTGAAGCGTAATTTAGTATTATCTATTTATTTTTTTTGTTATTTTTTTTAAGTTGACACATAAAAAGAAGAAAATATACAGTAAACTAGTATTTTCATGCACAATCCAACTGCAAAATTTTATACGTTATTAAGTGTGTAAACACGCTTTGAAAATGAGAATAAATGTATATTTTAAAATTACCTCCTTCTCTCTGGCGATAAAGACGATTCAAAGCGAATTACGGTTCCCTGAAAACCCTTACTCGTTTTCCTCTAAATCGTACATCTCTCTTCATTAATGATTCGTTTATAGTTTATTATTCATATTCGTCTTTGTTTTTGCATGGTTTTGTATTGCATTTAGAGTTTTGCGTGTTTTTTAGGGTTTCCACTCAGAATCGTCCTTAGGGTTTAACAATGACAATATTGATCTCATTAATGCATTAAATATCAATTATGGAAGGCGATTAATTACTTGTATTGTTTCGTTCTAAGCCCTAATTTTTTAGGGTTCCCATGTAGCCGAAGAGTGACGTTGTTTATTTCTAGTTTTTTATCGTTGTGATCGTTTCTTTGATGTTGAAAGCGGGGTTTTTGGATTTGGGGGGAGGATGTGAAAAGAAGAAAATGAAAAAAGGTAATGGTTCAATCGATTCTAGTTTAGATGTTACCGCAATGGAGACCAACTTTCCATCGTTGAGTTAGTTGGCTTCTAAGATTCGTAACAATGACTCAAAGTTGTTAGTAGGGGTGGAAATGAGCCGATCCACTCGTGAAAAGCTCGGGATCGGACCGGTAAAAAGCTCGAACGAGCCGAGCCTAAACAAGCTTGAGCTCTAGCTCGAGCCTAAGTTTTAGCTCGTTTATTAATCGAGCTCGAGCCCAAGCTTTACATACAAAGCTCGTTTAGGCTCGCGAGCCTAAACGAGCCCCTTGGTATTAAACATATATACGAGCCGAGCTTGAGCTTATTAACGAGCTTAATAAAGATATATTACGAGCCGAGCTCGAGCTCGAGCCAAGCTTTAACTTTCATGGCCAAATCGTATAAACGAGCAGAGCTCGAGCCGAGCCCGAGCCTATATAATATANCCTGTTGTTTTTTCCACTCATCTTCCATCTACTAGTGATACTAATATTGGTTGTGGCAAGTCCTAAAATTCTGAAATGAACAAGGATAAGCAGGATGTTAATTCTAATGAACCTGTTAGTGAACTTGTGAAGATCAATATCTCTAATGAACACTCGACTATTTCTGCACGTAATAGTTTTGAAGAGGCTATGCGGAATGCTGCTAAAACTACTAATTCCTCATATGCTAATATGGGTAAAAAGCCTGAGACTACATCTACTAAAGAAATTCCCTCGAGTTATGCTAATAAGCTAAGCCCTATGTCTATGACTTAGGCAAATTTTTGAAAATTGGAAGCTAATATATCTAATGATGCAGATTATGATGTTGGATTACCTTTGGCTTCTGTTCATGAGGTAAATGATCAGAGATTAAAGAATTCACTATGCGGGTACTTTATTGGTAAAAGGCTTGCATTTCCTGTTGTTGAATGGTTTGTGCATAAAATTGGGAGAAGTATGGAATAGTGAAAGTAACGATGAACACAAACGGTTTTTTTTTAAGTTCTCGTCTATTTGGGGCGCGGAATATATTCTTCCAGATGGTGCATGGATTATTCGTGGAATTCCCATATTTCTTAATAAGTGATCACCCTCGGTAAGCATTTTGAAAGAAGATTTGTCTTTTGTCCCAGTTTCGGTGATGTTCCTTTGGTTGCATATACTTCAGATGGATTGAGCTTGACGCTTTTAAGATTGGTATTCCTATGATGCTTGAATCATATACGAATAATATGCGTTTGGATTCATGGGGGAGGATGTAGCAACCCACAAAATCTCATCACTATCATTCCCATTAGAAATACCTATAGTAGGTATTTCACAGGTAAATTTTTGCTTTTTATGTGCATTCATTACTTGCATGACTCTCTAGACCTGTCCACGTATCCAACAAGCCAAATAACTCAACAATCACATCCTATAAACCCCTGGTATGTCAAGCATAAGATCACAACAACACCTTAATAAGTAATCTACCAATCTAACACACTAAACACATCACAAAACCCTAATGAACCCTAATTAGACCTATGTGATTACTAAACCCTATATGCTTAACTAAACTAGTTTGAAAGTATACAAGGCTTAAGTATGAGCTACCTTAGGAAAATTAGGATACATTAGGACCCTTAGACCTTAGTACAACCCATTAGAGCTTAGGTACAAGTCCCTTAGGCACAAAACCATAACTAGGTTATAACTTAGGTCAAACCTTCCTAAATCTTTCCCATAAGCTACCACCACTTAGTATAAGCCTCTTAGGACTTAGGATTAGTCACTAAACACTCATAGGACCCTAATCTAGGCACTAAACCCTAAGCTAGACCTTAATCACTCACTAAACCAAATTAGGTCTAAACTAAACCTAAACTAGTTCAAACCTAAACCAAAGCACCTCTAAACTAACAACCAAGCACCCTAGCACCTCTCCTTAACCTACCTAGCACCCTAGCACCTCTAAGCACCCACAAAAGTAGGTGCATCACCTACTTGTCACCACCTTCACCACTCGACCTCCTTTTCACCACATAAACCCTAAACCGACTCCATAAACCCTCTAAGCAGCATACAAGCAGTTACAAGCACCTCCCTATCACCTTATGGCCACCAAATAGCCAACAAGGAGGCTCGTCACCTCCTTGTCACCCCAAAACCGCCATACANTGTTTTTTGCTCACTACTCCTCGCTACCCTATAAATACCCATGTATCCCCTCTCTTTCAAACCACACCTCTTTACTTCTTAACCTTAAACATTCTCTGGTCCAAAAGGTAGTAGTAGTGTCCAATAAACCTTAGGATTCGAGTTGCTAGGCCTTGCACCTTTGTCGAGTCCCATTTCCATCGCTAAAACCCTAAACCCCAGGTTCCCCCTTGTTAAACCCAAACTGGTCACGTAAGCTTTCTTTACTAGTTCTATTAGCTTTAGTTCAGTCCTAGGATAGTATTAGGATGCCTTAGATCCCATTAGGACCCTTGCCTAAGCCTTGGTCATAATCATTTGCTAGTTTTCTTTTTAAAACCCTAAATGGTGTCGAATACATGTTTATATGCCATAAGCCCTTTACATAAGCTAAAATCTGATTTAAGTAACTTAGATAAGCTAATATTAGTTAAACATAAGCTAGGAAACCTTTTTCTTTCATAAAAATATAGTTTGCATGAAATTAGGACTAGTTTTGCAAAGTTTTCCATGCATAGGGGTATATATGGTAACTTTCTGAAAATATTAAGTCTAGGTACTATTTTTGACATTTCTTAGAAATTATAAGTATAAGGACCCTTTTTGCAAAGTTATAAAACCCTAGGATAAAAAGTTAAATAGTTATAAACTTAAAAGGACTAGTTTTGCAAAAGTTATAAAGTTAAGGGTCTAAACGGTAAATATAGAAAACTTGTAAGTCCAAGGGTCATTTCAATCATTTTCTTAAAATATAGAAGTATAGGGACTAATTGGGTCAAGTCTAAATAGTTATAAACCTAAGTAATATAAGTATTATAAGTTTATGGTAGATTTTGTAAATATGTTAAACTATAAGGCTATAAAGTAAAAATATTAAAGTTAGAAGCATAACACAATACTAGGGAGCTTCATGTAAGGATTATTATGTGGATATTTCATTTTGACGAGTTTGCTGGGTTTACGATTTAAAGTGCCCTGACTCCTCAAACGATTATTGCATGTACTTCTAAATTATGATGGCCCGAACGGTGTTATGTTATAACTAAACTCTAAATAAATACATAACTCGATAGTAAGGAGCTTCATGTGAGGAGTATTAACTTCTGAATTATGATGGCCCGAACGGTATTATACTGATAACATAATACAATAGTAGGGAGCTTCATGTGAGGAGTCTTATACTTCTGAATTGTGATGGCCTAAACGGTGTTGTGTTATATCTAAAACCCTAAAAACCGAAAGAATGATTACTTAAGAAACATAAACAAAACAACTAAAGCTTGACATACATCCACACCTACAACAACATCAGGATACGTGAGTAAGGCAGTCTAGTTTCCGAGTCACTATTTGCATTAGTAAGAATTCCCTAAACCCATGTGAGTTTCGTAGCGTCACATCTTTTTAACTTTTCACTCTAAATGCTTTACAAACCCTGTGAGGGGGATACGTGCTACTTGCTTTACTTTAAACCGAATACAAGTCTTTTTCTTTGGTTGTTGCACGAGTAAACTATCTGCCATCACTACATAACTAAAATTCATGAATCTAATCGTTAGGAATATTTTACCCACGCGAACGCGAATATAGTTGATAGATCTATTGGAGTTCAACAACTCCCGTTGATACTACATCTTTCTAGATGGTATCAATAAGTACTATATTTAAACCCACTGAAGGATTAACTTTGGCAAGTTATCCTTCTCATCCCCTCATGGTTGGGTCTGCAGCCCCCATGACCTGGATTGTTAACGTGTGGTTCATGAGCTTAATGTAACATACCCCACTCTTGATACTTGTGCATGCATCACAATTATCACACACACACACACACAACATTTTTCTAGATGGGTGTAACAACGGAAGCCAGGGAACTTGTATTCACTAACACTTAAACCTATGACTCTCACTCAACACCTAGTGTTGACTTTTAAGCATGTATCATAGGTATATCATTATTACGGAGTTATGGCAGAAGGAGGCACTGAACTTGAAGGACTTTCAAACCGGTTATCATTCAAACACAACATACCACTTAGACTTTGGGACCTCATCAATAGTAAAAGTATATCTTTTACTATAAAAACTCTGATAATCAAATGAATGATAACTAATTTCTATAAACCTCTCTTTTCGAGTCGTTTTCTATTACTGTAACTGTTATTCCATGAAGTAATACCCCAACCCTAAATCCGCTGCAAACCGTGAAAATGGGGGTGTTACAGAGGAGCAGCTATGCTAGAGCCTTGATTGAAATTAATGCGTCTAATGAGTTTCGTGATAATCTAGTGTTGGTTGTTCCAAAGCTTAATGGAAGTGGATATACAAAAGAGCCTATTCGTATCGAATATGAATGAGAACCCCCTCACTGTGGTACATGTTTTTTATATAGTCATTCTCTTGATGATTGTCCCAAATGCTCCTAACCGTGTGGTCAATGTGATTGATAAAGGCAAGAGTCAGATTTCGGGTGCTTCAAAGAGGGTTTCGAATGGTGGTTTTACTGTAGTGAAGCGGAAATGATCTAATCCTAAGAGGGTTTACGGGGTATCTATGAATAAGAAAGTTGAATATAGGTCGGTTGCGAAACAACAAACTACTACCAAGGCTAATTTTCCCAAAAGACAACACAAATGAGGCTTCTACATCGAGTCGTCCAAAAAAGGATGCTAATGTGGCGAATACTTCAAATGCGTTTGCTGCTCTAAGTGAGTTAGATGCTGATTCTAATGCTAATGTAAAATCAAGTGGTACTATCACTAATTCGCGTACTGTTGACCCTTCCTGTGTTTCAAACATTGCACCTTCTGTTGATGAGGGTCATGTTATGAGCAAGGATAAAGATGATAAAAAGATTAATGATCCGGATCATGCCGATAGTGATGATGATGAAATGTTCGAGGTCTATAATGACACTGCTAGTATGACATCTACGTGTTCTAAGGTTAATGATGGTTCTAAATTTAGCAGTGAAGTAGGTAATAAGAGCTCATATGAGCAAAGGAAGAAGGAAGACCTATGATTAAGACCCGTATGATGATCATGATTTTCACGACTGTGGTTTGACTAATACCCAAAGGGAGTTTTCTAATGCGTTTGACATTAATCTCCGTGGTCAACTTAAATATGGTTTGTTTTAGATCTCATAAGTTTGGCATGTCATTCTTACGCTAGGCTGTGTTAAGTACAATAGGAGCGTTTGTTTTGCCTGTTTCGACTGAGATATAAGATTCATCCTCATCCGTTGTACTTTATTGTTTTTTTGGCTGGTAATAAAATTTACCAGTGGTAAACTTTTACCCCAAAAATAAGCATTTTGTTATATCGTGTCACCAAACTGAACAAATCTTTGTTTTACCTAGAAACGAGCTTATATGAATCTCATACTCATCTGATCTTCTGTTGAGTGGGAGTATTAGAAACATATTGAATTGTAAAAGTTTCTTTGTAGCTTAATACCCCGCATTATTTTTATTGATGTTATAAGTTTTATCATATTTGTCTAGATACAAAAATGTACATGTTAAATAAGTTATGGCTAGCCCCGTTACCTTCGTGTATCCAGTTGCTCCGTTTACCTTAAACTTACATTTTAAAACCATACTTGTATCCTTTTCTGATTGAACTGGTATAAAATTTGGTTGCATTCCACATAGTGTCAGCCTAACGTATTAAGGTGATTATCTGTCAAGTAATTGATCGAACATTCAATCCCACACGCGTATAAGATTATGTATCATATATATAGAGTGTGTCGGTTTGTCGTAATTTTAGCTTTACGCTAATCTATGTATTCTCTTTGACATATATCTAACTGAATTTTCATTCACTGTCTATGTAATATGTTGTCGAATAAAGTTATATATTCACATTGTATTTTCCTAATTATTTTTATCTCTCTTGATCAATTTCATTTATTTTTCAACTTTGTCATAATTTTGAGTAAAGATTATAAGTTATCTTATATTATTTAGAGGAAAATTGGATTTCAACCTACAGTTTGTTGACACTTATATCCCACATTTCTCTCCTCATCATATACAATACTTTAACAATAAGAGTAGCAGAATAAATATGAGCAAGATGCATAAGAATATCATAAGAATATTATATATATCATTTTCTTAGTTTAGAGAGACGAGGAATTTGAAAATAAATAAAATACGAGTACTTTTTTTTGCTCTTAAAAGACGAATAATCTTTTGTTGACAATGCATGTTTATGTAGGTTAATATAGGAACCCTTGCGTGCGTGCCCTAATGTAGCTTATGTCGAGTATTTATGAAAGAGAAAAGTGAATGTTTGGAAAAGAATGAAAACAAGAAAGAGCCGCGAGAGAGTTATGAGTCACTGAGCAGAACCCATTGATTCGTCCAGTCCCCATCATCTCCACAAACACACACACCAACCAGTGGCCACTCACAAAGGTTGGAGGTACTCGCTCCAATAGTACAAAATTTTAGTAAAACTCGGTTAATTAAACTCCCTACTAATCAAATATTATTTTTTCACTAAATATTTTTCTCATCAATTAAATATAAAGTAGACATTTATTTTGAGATATCCCAAAATAACAATGTGCATTTTTATTATGAGACAGAGATACTAATAGTTACTAAACCCATCAACCTTACGGCAGCGCCACATCACCATTTAACAAGCTATCAAAACCACACCAAGTAAGTGTAAGGCTGACCACAGTAATGAAGGCGTCAACCTTCATTTCACCTGCCACATCAGTTTTCTCTCTCCAGCGAGCTACAGGCGACTTTTTGCAACAGTAGTGGTGACCTTTAATAAAATTAATTGAAAAGTGGGAGTTTTGTTTTTATGTGTATGTTTGTATCGAACATATATACGACCGAAATCATCAAAAAAAAAAAAAAAAAAAAAAAAAAAAAAAAAAAAAAAAAAAGAACTCGACCTACATGTGACCAACTAGCCACAGTAAGCGGACCGATCGGGACCAAAAGTTGATCGATCGTTTTCTCCTTACTGCGAGTAGCCTAATGCTTACAAGCAAACCAAATATATAAAAATACCACACCTTATATAAGCATACCTAACCATATAAAAAAAATTGTCAATCGGTTCAGTGATGCATACAACTAAAATAACGCAAAAATTGAACCTTCGTGCGGTTGTAAAGTTACGTAGTGTGGATAACGCATGATGGGTGGCACTACCATATAACCACCCAAATAATGGCCGGCTCCCATAGCTTGATCACAATTTCTATTTATATATTAACCTTTTAAAAGAAACATAATTCCTACAACGTATGTACATCCAAGCCTACGAACTTTACTGACTGATCCAAGAAGGTCAAAGCTTTTATCACGTGATGAACAGATTTTATGTAATACCAAAGAAAACATATAACATTGTAAAGAAAATTAAAGGGATAAATATTTTTGTAACTATTCGTAGCTAGGGTTTCCAGTTGTAAACATGTATATACGTGAGATGTTTTTCTTGGTCGTGAAGGTACATGATCATAGAAAGTCGACTCAATTACGTATTAACCTTTTGACTTATATATTTTCTTATACTGTTAGCACGGAGAAAAACATAATGAATGCAACGGTGTGTGCGTTATGATTAACTCTTAGGTAATGGGAAATCTTAGAGCATCCGCTGTGATAAAAATTTTTAAAGGTTTTTGAACAGGTTTAATTGACTTATTCATACCACACCACGAGTATGAAAAATATGCACACTATGATTTATAAGTTTTTGGACTTTTTTATTATTTCTTAAACTTTTTTTAAACTACTACCGTGAATGATCTTAAGTTATAAGTTCTAAGATGTGTTTCATTAAAACAAAATAAGTTTTGCAACACGAACTTTTAACGCATAGTTAACTTTAGTAAGGTCATAACCTTTTTAATATATTTTGCACTTCGCAAACAAGATCCATGTAGTAACCCCCCGAAAACAACCGTAGGTTAGCCCCTGCTCCTAGAAGCATAACGAGATATCATAAATTTTTTAGAGCTTCTAACATAATTATTAGTGCGGTAAACGAACCGGACGAACACGAACGAAACCATGTTCATGTTCGTTCATTTAATTTTAACCGAACAAATAAACGGACACTGGTTAAATGGATGAATTTTCTTGTTTATGTTCGTTTATTAAGTGAATGAGTTGTTCATGTTCTTTCATTAAAAAACTAAACGAACGCTAAACAAACACAAATGGTTGAACATAAATTAAAATAAACAAAGAAACGTAAACTTATTAAATTATACACAAGATATTGTTTTTATAAGTACTATTTTATTAAAAAAAAAAAAAAAAACCAATTTTAAATTATAGAATTAAAAGATAGGATATACAAATATAAATAAATAAATGAACATAAACGAATGTTAATGAACACATAATCGGACGTTCACGAACATAAATGAACGGACACGAATTTTGTTCATTTAACTAAATGAACATAAAATGTTGTTCATTTTCGTTTATTTAATAAATAAACGAACATAAATAAACTTTTTTCCGAACGGTTCATGAAATGTTCACTGAACGTTCAGTTCGTTTACAGCCCACATAATTAGCAAACAGCCAAACACTATTACTTCGTCCGTGTATTTTATTTTCACCAACTACCCATATTTACTGTATGAATATAGTCCTTCAACGGTAGTACGGAGTATGTGTTTTTTGTTTTTGACCTATCATTAAAAATGATCAATATTAGTACTCCGTATTTGTTTACCTAGCGTATATAGAAATAAGAGGGAGTGTTTCTTTTTTACTTAATGAGAAAAGATAGTGGAACCCATCAATTTAATATTATTATTTTGTTAAAAGGGACTCACTTTTTCCACTAATGGGTCTATATCCTCAAGGCAAAAAATTTAAGCCCCTCCCCAATAAGATGTTCATATAGATGTAGGTTCCACATATCCTCTTAGCTAACAAAAAAAAGAAACAACCCCGTAATGTTGTTACCGTGCCATGCTTGAAGTTGATGAAGTCGAGTAAATTCAAAGTTTTTGATAGACAGTAGTTTAAATAAAGAAATGTAAACAAAATTGTCGTTAGCCGCGTTTCTGAATACAACAATGATTACTTTCACTCCTTTTCACTCTCTCTCTTCTGCTAATAAAGTTGTTAATATCGTGTGAAGTGTTAAACTGAGAGGTCTTAATCACAGCAGGTTCCACAATCTCTCTCGACTTTTCCCATATCTAATCTCAAGATTTGTACAAGAGTTTTATATAACCACAGTTTATTTGCATATTTTATGTGAATATTTATATTATTTTCTCATTTAAATGATAAGTTTTAATTTAAAAATAATCGAAATGTTATCTTAAATATGCAAGTATGCTTATATTTCGAATGTGAGAGAGTAGTACCGTATTTGTTATTTTATTTTTTTCTCTTTCTAAAAGACTTGCTTTTGCTTTCAATGATAATAAAACACATATGTTATTTTGCTTTTCTTCACCTCTCTTTCTTTCTTTTAGCCAAAACCTCTCTTTCTTCTTCAAAGATCACCTTTTTCAACATATACATACTCCAAGTATATAAAACCAAATCAAAATTCCCATAAACCAATTCTCAACTTTTTTCCCAAAACACAAAAGAAACTCACCTTTTGCTTGAACAAACCTAGTTCATCACTAATGTTGATCACTTGTTCTTGTTACTTTCTTTAACAATTTTCTTTAAACATATCATGCGGTTTTTATGGTGTAGTTTCACTTGCTAATAACAAAATGAGTGACAACAAAGGAGACAAGTCCAAAAAACAACAAAAACTTTCAACACCATCACCTAAAGATGGTACACAAGAAACCCTAGATGATATCACACCATCTGTCACCGTCGCTGCCACTGTCGCTGCACCGACCTTCCTCTCACCGCCACCACCACAACAACCTCAACCGTCTTCACAACTGTACTTATCAACTGAGTTAGTAAACCCTAAAAGACCTAGATACGCTAGCACAACCGGGCAATGGAAGCTTTTACCATCCCCTTCACAAAAACAAACAGTTACAACAACTACCGCGGAGAAGATCTTGTCCCCCGCGGTAGCAGCTGCTTCGTCTTCGGATACGGCTTCTTCGCCGTCTCACTCACCTCGACTTTCGATCTCTGGACAAGAGACTAGCAAGTCCGAAGGTGAGCAACAATTTTCTCAACATCAGTTGAGAAAAGGAAAATATGTAAGCCCAGTTTGGAAACCCAACGAAATGTTATGGCTTGCAAGGGCTTGGAGGGTACAATACCAAGGTGGTAGTGGGCTAGGTGTTAGTCTAGGTGATAGGGATCGTGCAACAGACCCTACACCTATCACCTCAACACCCGCACCAGTTCCGTCTCAACTACAAGGGAGAGGGAAAACTAGGGCCGAAAAAGATCGAGAAGTTGCGGAGTTTTTGCAACGAAACGGTGTGAGCCGTGATGCAAAAACCGCGGGAACGAAATGGGATAATATGTTGGGTGAATTTAGGAAGGTTTATGAATGGGAACGAGGGGGCGAAAGAGAGCAAATTGGTAAGAGTTACTTTCGACTTTCGCCTTATGAGCGAAAGTTGCATAGATTACCTGCCTCTTTCGACGAAGAAGTGTTCGAAGAGTTGGCAAGTTTTATGGGCTCTCGAATGAGAACCCCGACAAATACTATTTGTCGTGGAACGTCTCCTTTATTTTTGACGTCTGGAGGTGATCAAGATTCACGGTTAGCGCTTGTTGAAGCTAAATCTTTTCCACCTCCGCCATTTAAAGATGACGATCTCCCTTTCTCAACATCCGGTACAAACTCATGCAGCATTATTCTATGTGTCACATTATTTAGTTTAGGATTTTGTAAAGTTATTTCTGTTATTGTGTTGTAGTGCAATGAATAATTAATCTTTAAGGTTTAGGGTTGCTTATTAGGTTAGCTATTTAGCGGTCTAGGATAAATGTCCATGAATAAATTGTTTATTCCAGATTTCCAGACATATATATTTGCTTTAAACGGAGATGCCCAGTTAGGCCGCATACATCTATTAAGACTCGCTTTAGTCGCGTAACCTGAACAAAAATCTCATATCCGTTTATCCGTTTTTATATATTTGCTTAAATCTGATTTTTTCAGTTCTGAATGATCAAGTTGGACAATTAAACATTACCAAACACACTCAAAACTATCTATATTGCTAATTGTATCTAATGCAATGTCCGAAACACATTCAGAAAACTTTCTTATCTACTTGTTTGTGTCTAAACGCAGTAAAGCATTTTTAATGAATGATTTAAACAGTCCCTTAGGATTTCTTATCCAAATGGCTTCTTATTTGATCAAGCAGCTTGAAGTTGTTTTAGTAAGCAATACCAAAATTCTGATTACTCTGGTAACAAAGTTGTCTAACGAAATGTTATATATTCGTAGTTGGGAGGGGTGGCAGACATATGATAATGTCAGGAAGCGGTGAAGGTTATTTTCATGGCGCTAGAGGAAGTTTATTAGGTATAGAAGGTTCACCAATGGATGTAACTGGAGGAGTTGGTCAATATGAAACATCATCATCATCAACATTAAAAGAACTAAGAAGAATTGGTAAAGTAAGAATGGTATGGGAAGAACTTGTGAGTTTATGGGCCGAAGATGGTGAGCATCATAGAGGTAGAATTAAGGTTCAAGGTACAAGCTTTTTAAACGCGGACGAACTCACTTTCTTGGATGATGCAATGGTTGCCTGCACTTTAGAAGCATTTGAAGATGCTAATTCACCTCTGAAAGGTTTCTCTGTTGATAGATTTCTTCCCGGACAACAAGTCAAAGTCTTTGGAAGAAGAAAGTCAATTCATCATCCTAGTAGAAGTACAGGTAATGATTAAAACATTAATATATGTTCACATTTTTTTGGTATAATTTAGAGATTACAAGTATTTATATAAAATGCAGGATTGAGTACTGACAGAAATCAAGCTCCTTTAGAGCCCCCAATTAGATGTAAGACAATAATGTTATCTAATTAATGTTCTTGTAACATCAATTTATAGTAGAGGTGGTAACAACATTGTCACATTATTAAATATTGCCATAATATCCATTAATTTTTGTAACATGTAATGTACCATGTTGTTGCAGCTATACCACCATGGGAATTTCAAGATCCTACTGAATATTACTTAGGTTGTCTTCGGGTCCCACCACCCTCTTTACCGAGCTTGATTGATCTTCCATGGTACTTGCAAGAACCGCCACCCGAAGAGCTGAGATTCCCTCTAAGAAAAGACTTGTATCGAGACCTTCCTCCTGGTAAAGAATTCTTCTTTACCACATCTTCTGAACTGTTGGATTGTCGATCCTTTGGTTTAGATATTCTGAGTCCAATTGCCCGATCAAACCCTACCCTCACCGTCACAATAAGAGAATCGTTCATTGGTCTTTGGGACGATTGCATAAATCGTGTCATATCAAAATTCAGTAATATTGATATGGTGTTCATTCGAAAACCGTCATTATCTGTGTTGGCAAACAGTGGGATACAAGATCAATGGCCCAATGTTACGGGATTTGTCCGGAATTTCTGTTTGTGGAGAGGGGAAGAAACCGATAGATTAAGGGAAGATAATAATCTTGATCCTTCTTCATTAATGGTACAAAAATTGTTGTGGAGTTACATGGATCTTCCTTATATCTTAGGTTACTATGCTGTTGGTTATATCGTCACATTTTGTGCATTAAGTCGGACACATGACAGAATCATCAGAACTGATCTCCACACGGTTGACTTATCAACACCTGGAGATCGAATCAAAGCTTTAGTCCCATGTTGGAGGATAGCTGGATTACTCTCACTGTTGGCTGATCGTTGTGCTAACGTTCAACAAATCAATAAACCATTCCCATACAGTGACTTCGAAAGAATTGATCTAGGCAACAACAACATTCTTGAATTAACACCAAATTACATGACAAGGGTTTTCTCAAGCAAGCGAAAATGGGTCATGGTAAAAGAAATCTATGATTTCCTTGATCACCGAATCCCACATTCGGAGTTCATTTTTCAATCGTCCGAGAAAGACCTAAGTCTTAGTTTCAAACCAAGAGGTTGCAAATTAAAGCTATCAAATTTCCAGCAGTTAGTTGAAGCTCTAAAACATGTAACAAAAGCTTTAGTCGCGTTACATGACTTGTCATTTATGCACCGGGACTTGGGGTGGGATAAAGTGATGCGAAGAAGTGACAGAGAAAATGAGTGGTTCATAATTGGTTTTGATGAGGCCGCAAGTGCACCTCAAATATATCCACCCCAACATGAGGTCGGGGCAGGGGTTGCACCGACGTCTCAGATATTTGGGACATCGATAGGCGGGAGACACGCTCCCGAGATGAAAGGTAGGGGAATGCATGGGGTGAAAGTGGATGTGTGGGGTGTGGGACAAATGCTGAAAACATGTGGGCTTGTGGGGTTGCCAAAAGCGTTGAGAGAGTTGCAAAACAGGTGCTTGGATCAGAATCCAGAACAACGGCCTACAGCAGCTGACTGTTACCATCACCTGCTACAGTTGCAGTCATCAATGACAAGCGCCGCCGGTGATTATTAAAGGTTAAATATATATATATATATATATATAAAAGACTATTTATTTTGAATACGATACATAAGGTACACATGCACTCATGAATTTGATTACTATTATTATTACGAGGCTAAAGACAAGACAGCAAGAAGGCCTGCATGGTTTTGTAGGAGTGCAGTACATAGAGCAACAGGGTGTAGCTCCTAGGGTTTCCAGGGGCATTTTGGGCATTTTCATATGCTGTATGAAACTTTATTTGTTTCAAGATTCTACTTGTGCTTAATTTTTATTTTCATTGTTAAAATAGAAATTGTAGTTTTGGTATTTAAACCGTCATTTAGATAATAAAAGTTACAATTTGATTGCATGCATCTTGTTGTATCTATTCATGCAATGTTTGTTTTGGTTTTCATGTAGAGATGGGCAAAAAGTCTGACCCAATGGGGATCCCGACAGCCGGGATTTAATCGGATAATTCTTGAGTTGACCGGAGATAAGAATGAAGACAAGGAATCCCTGGTTTGAAATCGGCAATGGGCAGGGTGGGTTTTACCCTTGGGTCACTCAAACAGGACTAGTAAAATGTGCATGAAATTTTTGTAAACTGTAAAAAGATGTAGAATAATTGGAGTATTGGTTTTTTCAGGTTTTCTAGTAATTGGTATTAATCGTGTATGGTCATTGAGTGGATGTCGATTGAGGAAAGACGATTGTCGACGTGACGCCATAACACCAATGCCATACCCAAACCTCTAATGAAATAAGTATTGATATTGGTTCGAAGGTTTATAAATTATATAAACTAGCATAAAGCTAATAGTTACGACGACTCTAGACTTAAGAAACAATTTTAGTTGAACATGATCCGAAAAATATATAACCACGACTCTTACCATCAAAATTTTAAGTAATACTTTTGACGGCTCCAAGTGACACTTACAACCAAAATGACCAAAAATTCGTAAGCAAGTAACTTCTAAACATCTTCTCGACATAAAGCAGCCTTACAACCAACTGACTTTAAAACTACAATGATCACGAACAACGACTCTTCAACATACTTTCGACCTAAAGCAACCCCACATATTTAGGTTTGTCTAATCACTTTACATGAAATGGAAGGAAAAATGCCCACAAACAGCGACTACAAGGATCTACAAACAAAGAGAATTGAAGCCTCCGCCATCCATGTTGGGAAATTTTGGTGAATTATTTAGTTTTCACCGAATTTAGTGTTAATGAGATATGGACTCTAAAAGTGATGTGTTTTGAATGAAATCGAGCTCACCCGTTACGAGTCAAAATTCTAACATTAAATTTGTTAATGACTTCATAACAATCAGTTTGAATGTCATTTAGCAGGCTTAATGATGTTTATAAAAGTGATTTTGATTCAGTTAACAAGTTTAATGAGTCTATGACTAGTCATTACACATTCGGCTTTCTTTTGGATCTATAAGTACAACTTGTGAGTTTAGCAAAAGGAATCAGGAAAAACACTAAGATAAAAAAACAAACTTTCACATGAACACACTTGACCTTCGTAAGAATTTGAGGCACAGAGTCACTTCCCGGCAGTACAACTGCTTTGATTGTTGTACCCTGGGAAACAGACGTCGAGAATACGGCGAATCTGTTTTAAGGGAAATATGTCAAACACGTGCCTCAACAATGTTCTTGAATTGGTTCAATCTACTTTCTCTTTTCTTTAATTATTGTTTATGTTAGTAAATTTAGTTTACAATTTTCTATTTTTTCATGTATTGTATCATTATTGTGATTTTAGAGTTTGGATAGTTTTTCCTACAATCTTAAAACAATTTCTTCATCGAAGTATTATCAGAAAAAAGGATACAATAATTGAAAAAAGATTTTCTTTAAACTTGTTTGTGATAACAGATTAAAAATGTAATTGTAAATACAGTTTTAAAAGCATGTCTTATGAAACAAATTCAAATAGAAAGGTTAACGGTTTATTTAACTATTTTGTGCAAAAATTTCTTTGTTGTTTACGCACAGGATTGTATTATGTTAGAATGTGACTTTAACTTTAAGGGTTGTTTGGTAACTTTGATGAATTGTGTGACTTGTCCAACAAGTTTGGTTAGAATTTGGAAAATATTCTATGACGGTTTGTTTAGTCTATAAATAGAGATCATTAGCATTCGAATTATTTGTACATTTGAAATAATGGTTTGGTACCTTATTAATTAGTTTTTGCATTGATACTTTTGAATTTGGCTTTGTATTTGGTTTGGTTATTTGAATAAAGCTTCTGCCTTCGTTTGTTTGATTTGTTGTTTGTTTCGTCCTTTGAATTACCAACAAGTGATATTAGAGCCAGGTTTATTTAGCCATGACTAAGAAAAAGAAAAAGTTTCATTTGTTTTGTTCCTCATATTAGTGATTCGATCAACAAGTAATAGGTTTGATTTGGTGGAATATGAAAAAAGACAAAGAAAAAAAAAGGGTTAGTTTGACTTTTTGGTTCGTAGATTCTGTTTATGGTAAGAATACTTTGGTTTAAACTGTTTGTCGTTACTTGGTGATTTGTTTTGTTGGACTTTCGACTGCATATTGGAATTAAGGATTTGGGCTACTCTTTTGGATTTAAGCTCTAACTTACAACAACCAACTTGGTTTGTTTCATATTGGCTTTTGTTTGATTCGAACTTTTGAAATCGTTTGGGATAGTTTTGGTGTCGATCGTTGGATCTTAAGTGATCGTTTGTTTGAAGATTAACCTATTATTAGATAATTTGGGTATTTTGGTATTTGAATTTGAATTTGAAACTTGGACCATAATTCTTATCGTAATAAGTGAGTCATTAGAATTATTATCCGTAGTATATTTGGGGCGTTTGAATTGGATCCTGTTCGTCAAGTTATTTAATTAACTTGTATTGGTTTGATACTTGGATAATAAGTTTGAATTTGTACTGTAATTCTTATTACATAATTGGGTCATTAGAATTTGAAATTGATATTTGGGTCGTAATTCTTATTATAGAAGTGGATCATTGGAATTTGAATTTGATATTTGGAATTTGAAAATCGATTTGGTGCTTGAAGACTTGATTATTATTAGATCGTTTGAAATTTGTTCGATCGTTTGGAATTTGTTAGTTTGAAAATTTTGAGATCTTCGTTTGTCGGGCTTTCGAAGTTGGTTGCTCGAGTTTGATTATCTTTGTTGAAGATCGTTTGAGCCGATTTGTTTGTTTGGTTGACCGAGTTTGAATGTTTCGGTTAACGTTTGATTGTTCGTTTTGAAGATTATGGGCATTTGTATTTGTTTGGTTTATTTTGGATCGTTTTTGGAAATCGATCATTCGCTTTGAGTTAGTATCTCTAGCGTTTGGAATTTGGAAATTTGGAAATTTGAATTTGAAGACGAAAGATTCGTTTGGTTTGAAGTTTCGAGTGGAGTTGAAGTCACGGTGGAGATTGTTAGAATGTGACTTAAACTTTAAGGGTTGTTTGGTAAGTTTGGTAATTGTGTGACTTGTCCTACAAGTTTGGTTAGAATTTGGAAAGTATTCTATGACGGTTTGTTTAGTCTATAAATAGAGATCATTAGCATTGGAATTATTTGTACCTTTGGAATAATGGTTTGGTACCTTTTGAATTAGTTTTTGCATTGGTACTTTTGAATTTGGCTTTGTATTTGGTTTGATTATTTGAATAAAGCTTCCGCCTTCGTTTGTTTGATTTGTTGTTTGTTTCATCCTTTGAATTACCAACATATTATGTTTCTGTGTAGAATTGCATAGTGCAGAAAATTGTATAGAATTTGTTTTAAAAGGCAATATGTTTGTTGAAACAATTGTTGTTATGAAGAACGTATTTGGACATATGTTGCTTCAAATGTTGTTTAGACAGACTTTTTAGGGGCCGTTTAGATATATCATGGTCTATTTGGGTAAAAAAAAAGGAAAAAAAAATCCTTTTAGGTGTTGTTTGGGCAGATAACTATTTATGTGTTGTTTGGACAAGATTACTATTTTAGATGCTCACAGCTAGTTTTAAGGGTTGTTTGTTGCAGAATTTTGTGCCTAATCTATGATATTTAAGGTGCAGTTTTGTGCAGAACTCTTGTGGCCTTTTACCAATAAGTCCTTTGAACTATGCTTTTTAACCCATCACCACCATCAATATCACCACCTTATGGGACATCCAACTCAACTTAATCTTGTTGATCTTCATGGTGCAAATTGCCTATGTTGCCTCCATAATCCTAAACTCGTCTTTGCTTTGAGGGATGAACTTCATTTTATGTTCTCTTACACTGAGCAACACATCACCACCTTTCGTTTTACCCACTCCCCCATCCATCTAAACATCTCATATGTTTACCATGTCATCTAAATATTATTGTCACCAACCCTTTTGTGATATTAGCAAACCCTAGAAGCCTTTCAAGTATAGTTAATTGTTTGTGAGAAATATGAAGAGAACACTCAATTTAAAGTGAAGTTAAAGGCTGCGGCTGAGAAGAGTCATTAGGTGAAAATTTTTGATGTAGATGAAGCAACTACGCATGTAAACTTGGGGTTAAGTTCTTTTCAAATGAGGGAGTATGACGAGTACAAAATTGAGTATGAGATTAAGGATGTGATTGAAGAACTTGACAAAGTGTATTCAAAGCAAATAGAACATGAGAAACATGAGAAGAATGAGAAGAATAAGAAGACCTAGTAGCGAAGTGAACGATTTGAAAACCAAGTTCAATTGGTTATAATATATTTGAAAGATTAATTTAAAAAAAGTTTTCTACTATTACTTTTAACTAAAGTTTGTTGTGTTCTGTTGCGACGGTTTTTAAATTAATATATACTACTTATAATACATATTTGATCATCTCTCCTATTAAATTTTTAAGATTTCCCAATATAGATTTAAGTAAATACACATATTAAAGCTTTATGTACAATTAATTTATGCACAACCATGTATATTAAACACCTGCAATTAACGCTTTTCTTAAATTACCCCTTTACTGAAAAATGCAAATATTTTACCACATAGTACAATATAATCAAGCTATTAATCATTTATTGTTAAAATCCAATAACTCAATCACTTAAAACACAAAAAAAAAAAAAAAAAAAAAAAAAAAAAAAAAGAGTTAACTGCATTTTTG
>LBNU01031950.1:40054-50455 GCA_014162995.1 Artemisia annua
AAAAAAAAAATAAAAAATAAAAAAAAAAAATAAAAAATAAAAAAATGTACAACTTAAATGAACAACATGGTTAAAGTTACTCAAATAAAAAATTCTCACAATTTATAAAGTTATTGTAACGATAAACATAAAATTAAAAGACATTAATCGTCACAAATTTTGTTACAGGGTACCCGCCGTCGCATCGCGCGGGTACCCTGCTAGTTTATTTTGTAAATTAAGTATAGCGATTACACTGTTCATCAAATAAATATTTTTTTCTTTGACAAAAAATTGAAATTATTTTAGTTAGTCGTTATTTAAAAATAACAATAAACAACAAAAATTACAAGCCCAAAAAAAAAAACAAGCCCATTTTAGCTCAATTCACTCAAACTGACAATAGGCTAACTAGGTTCAGTGATGAACCGTGAATTAAATGAAAGTTCAAGAGTGAAACCACCATTTATCCAACTATCTCCACAAAGATTACTTTATGAATAATTAAATCCACAAAAAATAATTACAACAATATATTATTTGAATTACAATGTAATTTATTCAAATAAGATAAAAAGATATTTCAAGCATATTCAGACAAATGTCTGTTTTGAGCCTAATCAATAGATTATAAAACAAAGGATACATTACAAACCGTATGGTTTAATTCTTACAATTTACAAATACTTTGATTCGACTTGCTATACCTTTGGGGTTTATAGTTTACTAGACGAATACCCGTGCATAGCAACGGAATTTTATAGCAGTAGATAGTTATAGTGATATTTTGGTTAAACAAAACACTTGACCAAAATATCATTATAACTATATACCACTATAAAATTTCATTGATGTACACGAGTACTCGTCTAGTGCTACTAAAAAGACAATATACTTTTTTGATAATGTAATAAAATAAGGTATAAGCAATACAATTTATGACTATTTTTTAGCTACTAAAATCATTTGACATGGGAAAAAATCTAGTTAAAGACAGTTTTGAAAGTTGGTTAAAAGAATGGCTTAGATATGCTTTTTACTAACCATTTTCGTTTATACAGCCCATTAACAAATTAACCCATATCACTATATCAGAATATCTATTTTCACTCTCTTCTGTGAGAAGGAAGCACACTACAAAAGACCATCGCAGTTTAATGTCTCATTATCTCAGTATGCTAATTTTTATGCTCTGGTTCGAAAGTTCTTCCATATTTATACTCTTTGAGACTACAATACATCATATGTTTTTCTTATCTTAAAACTTATTATATATGATGATATTGTCTCAGAAAAGGAAAACCCAAAATATGCATGTGTCCGCAATGAAAAAGAAAACCTAAATGGTGAACATAATTTTTATTAACAGTTCAAGTGGAATATTTGCATGTTTCATAAAGTAATCAACTTTAAATACATGTATAATTCAATTTTCTTTATTATAAGAGTCAAATATACATGCTATCATACACTATACTAAAGCGATGCTACATCAAACCAGCTTCTCTTCTTCCATGTTATTTCATTTATACAAGTTCCTCAATTCTCTCTTGTTATAATCTCGTCTCACTTAAGTATAGTATAATACTTTGCTGCAAAACAAACATGAATAAAAGTTACCATAACTATAAAATGATGCATAAACAACCCATACTATAAACATTTATAGTCAGTCAGTCACAACATGGTGAACAAATAAATATTATAAATATTCATGTAAAGTGACGAAAACATAGCCGAACAGATAGATTAAATAATATGTGATTGTGATTGCCAATTATCCTGATAACGATGGTTCAATGTCCAGGCTGGTTTCTAAACATTCCTTAGATTTAGATCATTTAATAACACTTACAAATGAATTCATTGTGTTCCAACCCCAAACAAAGAAAAGCAGTTCTAGCCTCAAGATCATCATCATCAACATTTCTTTGATTTATCTTATCAATCTCTTTCTTTATATCCGGACTGTTTTTTCAAATGATTGGTATAGCACATTATGATTTGTTATAAAGGCAATGGAATACTACATATAAAATCATTCCTATATTTAGTTTCATAACTTTCAATTTGTAATGAATGTCCATTTGTAGTGTTGCCCTTTATACAAATGCCAAGTTGTGGTGTTGCGGTGCCCTTTATACGAATTAAGTTGCTGTGTGTATACAATAATCTATTCAACTTGCCATACATAGTTTAAGGCCATACATAGTTTAAGATTAGTGTAGTTGACACAGTTTAAAATCGTTTCCTTTATTAGTTAAGATATAGGTAGGCAATGCAAATTGATCACGTATAGGTAGGCAATGCATCTCCATTAATATGTTTCTTGAAATAAGGTTAAGTTACGAATGCATGGCTGGCTATTACTTTTCGTGACATTTTGAGGGGTAAAATCGGGATTGACCGAAAGTTCAGTTTTTCACAATTTCACAATTCCACTTTGACCATTTCTCCATTATATGTAGTAAAGATATTCTAATCCACAACTTTTTTTTTTTNAAGTTAACAACATAAGAATAGAAACAAGATTGGACAACACCCAATCTTGGATTCAGAAACAGCAACTATACTAAGTCTATACTTACTTTTCCATACTGACTGATATCAGATACCACTAAAACAAGCTTATCTGACCATACAATTCTGTCAAAACAGAGTATCTAACATTCAAGCGTTCATCTCTTCAACTCTGAAACATCCAAAGCCATTACATCAATTCACCATTATTGCACCTACCATCTAGCTACATTTCCCCATCTCCAATCTACTACACCACTCGTCGTGCCACTACAGTAGCATAGTAGAATTGGATTAAGGCTTCACTAGGCACCCATAACCCATCCATGGGGGGCTCTTCCAAATAGCCTACATTTCCCTTTGAAAAGGAAGGCTTCAACTGTTTGGAAACACACACCCTCCATGATGACCACCATTACCTCCTTTAGTGGTGTATTGGGTGGACTAAGAAGGTTCATCTTTCACACCTCTCTATTCCACCCATCATACACCACCCACCCAAGCTACTTACCATTCACAGTGACCATTTCTTTATTATGGTACATCTACTATGAATTAGACCTCCTTTCCTCACCATAAGCTTATCTATTCCCTCCGAAGGCCAAATAGAAGAAGCTTATGTATATTGAAAAGGTACAGTCACACCATTGAGACTCCAAGTACAAGAAATGGTCCCCTGCATAAATGTCTTGTGATTAGGATAAGACTTCTTTGAATGTCATTTGCAAACAACTTCTCACACTGGAAAATGGAAATAATCTTGAATGGATATTCATGTCTCACTCTCAAAGTAGAGTACATATTATTATCCAGACCCAATAGTGCTCTCTATCACGCATGTGATCATGGGAAATGCATTTCAAAACCAGATTAGCTTGAGGCTATAGAATGCTGAAATAAATCTTCACCCGAACTACTTTCGCTTTTGGTACCAGATAATTATCTTGATATGTATGTTAATTTCTAGTCTGAGTGGAATCATGCAAAATGAATCATTTACATTTGTTTAGCATTAAAGATCAATATAATACTGAGTTATGCTCAAATTTACTCGGTCAAATTTGCGGGAAATCTATGATACATTATAAAGAATTTAAAACCTTTTTAAAATTGAAAATTTAAAAAATTAAGGCAATACGCTTACTTATTAGGGTAAATTTCATATTTCCTCAATATAAATATCAAAATTTCATATTTCCCCAAACAACAACAACATCAAAATACTTAATCCCGCTAGAGCGGGGTATGTGAGAGATAGAATGTATACAGATCCTACCCCTACCCCAGGATAAACCTGAGGGTAAGGAGGATGCTTCCAGGATGACCTCTAACAAGTGTGTAAGGTGAGAGTGCCCAAAGGAAGTGAATGAGAGTAAGAGTCCATATTTCCTCAAACATGCATTAAAATTATTAGACGTTATGCATTATCCACTTGTAAGTTGGATAAGTATGGAATTACCCATACTGTATGAAATTGTGTTGGTTTTACTATGAAATCAATAGCTTGTTGCATACTCATCATAAATAAGTGTAACTTTTAATAAGTATAACTATAATAGTATTAGTTACAACACGTTGAATCACTTTTTGTAAATATGTTTTAAAAAAATACAATATAATTTAATATAACGAAAAAAAAGTCTATTGCCATAACTACCTATTGACTTTTCAACACATTTAATAAGTGTTATTTTTAAAACACTTATAAAATGAAAATGCATGTCATTATACATATTGTACAAATTAACAAAACAAACAAAACTTCATACAATTTATATACAAACAGATTGATGGTACATATGGTTTTAAGAACCCCACCGGACCGGACCAACTATTTCAATCGTTTTAACCGAGAACCGGAGTCGCCACCAGTTCGCCTAGAAAATAAAGTCGTGAAAACGCACCTGAAAGAATCGTCAGAACCGGTAAAAACGGGTGAAGAAGGCCGGACCGGGATCATTTTCTTCTTTTTTTCCTCAAGTTAATCAGCTCGTGATTGTTATTTTGCTCGTCATGGTTATTTGATGGTGCCTGAACATTAATCACAGGATACCCGCTGTCGCAACGCAAGGATGCCCTGCTAATTTCTCTTAGTGAGGAAATAATGGAAAAAACCCTTCATATTTATTTGCCAGCTGTAAAAGTTTTATGAGTGTAGCATCTTTAAATAAAATGTGCAGCTACAACTTTGAATCATTCATTATCATTCGGTAAAAAACGAGAGCATTGGATTGATTCAATATCCGAAATAGAAAATGTTCAAACACAAATGCAAGATATATGTGTCCATCAACGTGTTAGTTAAGTTGTTTCTCTATTCACGTTTTTGTAATATAATCAATCTCTTATAGTTGATTTTTGAACTCTTTGATACTTTTCTCATGTGGCTAACCGCGGACACAATACTAGCCAAATTTACCAATTTATGTATGTATTTTACTATTTTATGAAGTTATATCTAAATGCCATGATTTCATAAACAAGTCCAGTCAACCATCACTTAGATGATGGCTTACTAGTAAATATTTCGTGATTTAACATATATATGATGGGTGGTAAAAAGAAACATTATGCCATAACTGTTTATGTAACAAATTGGTTAAAAATTAAAATTTACTCTTGAGGCCTTAATTTCAGACAAAGACATTCTGGGCCTACAATCCAACAGCCCAATACTTCTTTGCTGGTCTGCTGGTTGACACGTTCAGGCAAAAGTGATGAAATAAACATGCCCAATAAATTAGATTTGTTTACTACGTTACGTATCCACATTATACATTTAACAAAACTTGCATATATTTGCATATTACAAAACATACTTAAAAAGCATTGTTCATTTAAAAACTTATATGTTAGAAAAATATGCAAATACTTAAACGTTAGTGGTTATATACGCAATTCACTCATAAAGATATGGGAATAACATCTATGCTTGAAGTCGTAGTCGATAAGAGCTTGTTTCTTCCATAATACTTGTTGACATGCCTTTTCAGCACTTATGTATTCGGCTTCGGTAGTGGAGATAGCAAATGCGGTTTGATTCTTGAAGAACCAAGAAGTTAGACAACAATCTACGAAGGTACAAACGCCACTAGTGCTTTTTCGATCTATGTAATCTCTCGCATGATCAGAGTTGGCATAGACAATAGTTTCGACGCCAGTCCCCT
The DNA here is from genome assembly GCA_014162995.1 of Artemisia annua. NCBI lineage: Eukaryota > Viridiplantae > Streptophyta > Magnoliopsida > Asterales > Asteraceae > Artemisia > Artemisia annua. The sequence goes on from LBNU01031950.1 coordinate 45,721, forward strand.
TGGGATACCATAATCCTAAGTGCATAGTGCCTTTAATGTAGCGGAAGATATGCTTAACCGCTTTCAGGTGAAAATTTTGCGATTCTCTTGGAAGCTAGCACAAAGACCTACACTAAACATGATTTTCGCAAAATCATCACATAACTTTTGACAAGTTGAACCAAATATAATGTTGTCGACATGTATTTGAACAATGATAAGATGTGAATTTCTTTTCTTCGTGAAAGGTGTATTATTTACCATCCCCATGGTATATTCATGTTTAAGCAAGAAAGCATTAGGTGAGATTGTTTAAGACCATAGAGTGCTTTCTTGAGTTTATAAACATGATTAAGTTTTCCAAAATCAATGGATGCATGAGGTTGTGCTACATATACCACCTTGTTGATAAAATCATTTAGAAATGCGCTTTTCACATCCATTTGTTATAACTTAAATCCGGTGTACACGCATAAGCAAGAAGTATTCTAATTGATTATAGTCTAGTTACGGGTGCATAAGTTTCGTCGTAGTCTATCCCTTCTCGTTGATTATAGCCTTGTGCCACTAACCTAGCCTTATTCCTAGACATAATGTCATTCTCATCAAGTTTGTTCCTAAATACCCATTTAGTTCCTATGATTGTTTGATTCCTAGGTGGAGGTACTAAATCTCAAACTTGATTTGCGGTGAACTGAATTCTTCTTACATGGCAACTACCCAGCTTTCGTCCTTTATTGCTTCACTGATATTCTTAGGTTCTATCATTGATATGAAAAAAAGAGAAATTACTTTTGTTTTGGGCTTGTGCTCTAAGAGTTCTTTGGTTCAAAGTTCCTATAACGTTGTCTAAAGGATTATTCGTAGATTTCTTAATATTGACATCTTCGTAAACATCTATTATTTCATCCTCAATACATTTCCTAAGGTTTTCTTGCCAATTTTTTTTAGTGGCTTCTTCTTTAACTAAATCATCATCCATAAACGGTGATGTTTTATCCAGAGGAAGACTTTCATCGAATGTCACACACAAAAACCTGACTCCATATAGAAGATTTCCAGTAAGTTTCGTTTGAGACACGCCACCGTTTACGTGACCGTTATGGCAAGTTTCCCACGTCTGACAGTACCTATGCTATGGCCGTTGTACCTTAAGAAACAAACGACAAAACTGTTTTAAGGGAATCATGTTAAACATGAGTCTCGTGCCTTAACCTTTTACTGCTCTCTTTTATTTATCATTTAATAAGAGTTTTTCTTCTGTTTGTACCCGTTTCCGTCTACATTTAATTTTCTGTTATGTATTTACTATTTATTCTATTTTAATCAGATTTTTTATTAATAAAAGTGTAACCATTTCGCTACACATTTTGAATTACAATAAAACATGTTATAAATTAGTCTCACGAGTAAATTATTATTATTATTATTATTATTATTATTATTATTATTATTATTATTATTATTATTATTATTATTATTATTATTATTATTATTATTATTATTATTATTTATTTTATTTTATTTTATTTTATTTTTTGTTTTTATAACATCACTTTATTAAAAACTCATAGCATTTTCAAGAAATTAGTAAGGAGCCGATATACTATCTGAGCCACAACTCCTCTAGCTATACTAAAGCTAATCCTACTAAAGATATGAATAGCAGCACGTGCCCCAATGTCTTGAGTCACAAAGAACTTTCGGATTCGCTTCAGTAAAGTCAGCGCATCCTTTTCAAGTTCCCCAAAAAAAGAGAATGAGAAAGGGAGACCCATATACAATATTCGTGCACTTAGCCTCATACTTGACGCGTTTACGTTGTGTAGTCTCAATCACTGCACGACCCGACACAATATCAAGCATTCCAGTTTGCGTCAAGGGCGATGATCCTGTCAGATCGACACATACATCAAGACCTCTGTCCCACGAGCAGAGCAACGTATCAGCTGGAAAGGGGTTGTCCCTTTCTCCACATGCCCAATATCAATTTTTTTACGAGCCAAAATCCCTGAACGTAAATATATGTCAACAAGAGTATCGCGCACTGCGTTATGCCGATGTTTAATACCAATAATACCAGCACACGATACAACATGGTCCCATAAATATCCCCTGTAAAGACCCTGGAACAAGATGAGCACGACATCTGAATAGAGAATAGGAGAATACCTAGCTGATAACATAACACACACTGGTGGGTCATAGCATTCATTGTCTGTCCAAAACCAGATATCAGAACCACTCTAAGCCAGTACGAAGTGTAGGTCCTCCATTTGCGATCTCCATAGCGCCATTTTTCGACTAGATATGGAAAAAGTGGATTCAGCTGTTTGGGTAACACGTGTGACATATATATCTGCTAATTTCATCATGAGTTTGGGGGCAGCAATCTCATTTTGATTACTCAATCTCCATTTTCGCATTAGAAACATACAAGGAATCATCAAAGGAAGCTCCAGAAGTTAGAATACCAGAATGTCGGAGGAGCTTAGTCTGTATTATTGTTGTTGTTATTGCTGTTGTTGTTGCTGTTGCTGTTGTTAAACATCACTTTATTAGAAATTTCAAGGATTTAAAAAAATTAGTGGTAACCCAAGATTCTATCTAAACTCCTACTGCTCTAGCAATAAAAAAAACTAATCATACTAAAGATATTAATAGCAGCACGTCTCCTAATGTTCGGAGTCACAAAGAACTTCCAAATCAGTAAGATCACCACATCTTTCTCAAGTTCCCCCAAACAAGAGATAGAGAATGGGAGAAACCCATATCTAATTTCCGCACACTTAGACTCATACTTGACGTGTTTACGTTGTGCGACCTCAATCACCACACGACTAGGCACAAAATCAACTATACATGTTTGCTTCAAGAGCGATGACCCTGTCTGATTGACACATACATTAAGCCCTCCGTCCCACGGTAGAGCAACATATCAGTTGGACGTAAGGGTTTATCCCTCCCCCCATTAAGCCCAATAACTTCTTTACGAGCTGAAGCCCCAGACTGAGAACATATGTCAACAAAGGTATCGCGTACCATGTTATGCAGATGTTTAATACCAATAATACCAGTGCACGATACAACATGATGTCTATAAATATCCTTTGTAAAGACGAACAAACTAAGCTTGCAATCTGAATAGAAAATAAAAGAACATCTAACCGATATAATAACATAACGGTAGGTCCTAGCATTAAATATTATTACCTTCATCTTTGGCTTTTAGAGATAAAAAACATGAAAATTCGACAAAAGGCCGTGGAAAAAGACAAATTAAGGGAATTGATATTAATATTATGCCATTATTTTCAATTTAAATAAATAAATTAATTATTGTGTACGCTTTCACATTCTAGCACGTAAACTCGATAATAATAATAATATTATTAAAGTGAATTATTAAGACTGAAAAACGTGGAGTTTGTCTTTACATGGCTGGATGGCTCAAAATTGCCAACGTCCATTGCTTCATGTTGTTACTAATAATGCAATCTATACTATGTAAATTTATTTAGGGCTTTTATAAATAGATTTCTTAAGGGTTTTGGTCGTAAAATAGCAACGCATTTTTTCAAATGTACCGAGTTAGTGCGTGTACTATTTTTGTTTCACTTTGGTCCCACCATCCGCAAACCTGCTTCTGCTATCAATTCATCTTAGTACAACTAAAATGAATAGAGAAGCATGATTGCGTGTCTTCGACAGGTCTTCTAGCACAGCTCCAGGTTTAAGGTAAACACCGCCATTATCGACTCCAGGTTGAATAGCTCGACTCCTCCGGTCTGGTTGTCTTGATGCTTGAACTGTAGTCTCCACGTGCTGCATGAGGTATAATCGAGCCCCTCCTCAGTTTCTCTCTTATTACTATATGCTTCTTCCATGGCACGCCCGTCGCGAACATCTTCTACTACTCTTCTTTAAGGTTCCTAATTCCGATAACGGTCTTCAATCTTGGTCCCTTTGTGGGAAACTCTGTCTCCACAGGATACATGATATTATTGTCTATTACGACCTCTGAACGCCAATCAAAATTTTCTCTTCCAGAACAAAGGGTCATTCTAACTTAATACGAACATGGTCTTCATGTTTCTCTTCCGTCTCTGAACACAACATAATGTCATGTAGGATATCACATAACATCAAACACGTGTGGTATACTTGGTATGGATCGAATAAAGAAGATAGAAAGAAGAAGAAAACTAGAGAGAGAAAGTAGAGAGAGAAAGAGACGGAACCTAGAGAGAAAACCAAAAAAAAGAAAAAGAAAATAAGATTATGAGAGGTTCAACCCTCTCCAAGGAAGGATAGGGCCTTTTATATGTACAAGGTATTTTGCCACTACTGGCTGTGGATCGGGCTGACAGTGGGTAAAGACCCGACCCGACTCCACGAATACTAACTATTACTAATCTATGTACTAATTACTATTATAAATGCTAAGAGCTAAACAATGCTTTAACATACGTGGGGTGACCGAATCTTCTATAAGAAAAAACGTATTCCTAACAATCTCCCCCTAAGGGAGGTCACCCCAGAAATTAAGTCTTGAATTCTAGCATTGAGATCTTTGAAGATACTTTTGTAGCTCGTAGTTGATGATTCTTCAATGTAAAGTACTTCGTGCTTTCAGTAGCGGACTCTAGATGACTTGCTTGATGAGTAGGATGATCTTTGGCATTTCTTCATGTTCATCATCCATATAATTAGCTTCAAGTCATCTTTGAGTGGAAGTGTCTCTTTGTGATGTTGT
>LBNU01031950.1:51461-85133 GCA_014162995.1 Artemisia annua
TTGCTCCCCCTCAATATGTGCTTTGATTAAAATTCAAAAACTTCAAATATTTTAGCACATATGGGAGAGCGTACCTTTGAGTCCAAAAACATCACATTTTAAAATCAGATTCATATTTAAATCACATTCTCTCCCCCGATCAAAAAATTTCAAATCTTTTGAGATTTTGTGATCCCAATTGATTTAAATGATTTTAGAAGAAAATTAGGAGAAAGTGTAATAAAAGTTTTAACATTTACTAATTTTGAGACACTTTTTCACTGCTGCTGGTGCACAAAGCTTTTAAAGGTGCAGAAATTTTAAGCAAATACGCTCCCCCTCAATTAATGACCCATTTTCAATTTAACTTGTTGTGGCCATTAAGTTGAGCGGCAAGGTATTTGTGAAAATTTAAGTCCAATAGCCACTTTGTAAACCACAAAAACTCTCTTGAAGAATCATTAAGTGAGAGATTTTGGGATGAAAGAAGACTTCTCTTCTTTTTCTAGAAATGATGCACTGAAGCGTACAACATTTCGGATAATCCGCACACAGTGAAAGACATAAGACATTCAAAAACATTTTATATATATAAGTAGAGTTCAAATGTCGTTATTACATCACTTAAATAAATTAGCAAAACTAGATGATTCGAAGCAATCACTCCGATGAATCACTCTGTTCTTTGAAGAAGCATGTAGTCACCATCACGAACTCTTCCCCCCACGTAGCACTCAAGGCTACGGTAGATCCTACTCATCTTCAGACGATGTCGAATGGCATTTAGAGCTTTGTTGTTGATTTTCAAGTTATGATCTGTCCATTGGCTGGTGTATTTTCCAGGTCTGTTTGAGTAGACTTGATATTCTTTCACTTGGAAGTCCAATGCTTCATCAACCATTTCCAAAGTGCCATCGCAGTACTTGTGTAGTTCATCTAGTCGCATGACCACGGGAACACTGTACTTGTCTCTGAACACCACAACTCTTGGAGAGTCAATGACTGTGAAATCAGCTACTGGTTCCAAGTTCCCGATCTCCCATTGTGGCTTGGTGAGGTTAAGTTGTGTCTGGTAGCTTTCAATGCCAAGTTGAAGATCTTCGACTCGCTTCCTTATGACTAGTCCCCTCATCCAATGAAGAACAGCAAATTCTAGCGTCTTCTTTTCATGCGGTGCTAGATGATGTAGTTTTACTTGGATGTGAAGCAGATAAAGATCTTCGAAGTCATTGGGCTAGAGATGCTTGAAGTCACCTTCAGAGATCTCGTAGTCCCTAAGATCTGCGCGTCGTAGAACGATGGACTTCAAGTAATCGTACCCATAAATGGAATGAATCTTGACATTTACCACACTGATGATTTGAAGAGGTGAGCGAACAGATTTCTTGTCTCCCTTGGCTTTGAATCTGTCAACATAGAATTGCTGCTTCTTAAACCACCAATGCGATATGCCCAAAGCTGCTGGAACATCATACTCACACTCTTCATCTATCCATATTCCATCCGGTACCATCTGCTCCAAACCGATGTCATTGTAGCGAGCAGCCTTCATCTTGGTGATGGACAAGGCGTACTTGCGTTGCTTGCTTCCAAACCATAGATACTCAAGATCTTTGTTGAAGAAGAATTCAGCCTGAATGGTAACATGCCCTGGAGACCCACCCAACGGAAGTGGCTTGATGTAGCTGTGTTGAGTAATTTCTTCATCGACTAGATCGTTGAACAGTTTGTGACATTCCTCCATTTGAAATTGAAGATGAGTTACATCAGGGTGAAAGGCATTGACTATGTCGTATGCTGGGCCTTCCAGATCTTTCTGAGTCAATTTGCTGATTCCTTGCTTCTTGCAGAACCATGTAATAAACGTTCCCATATCTCCGGTTTGTGAAAGCAAGGAATTTTCAGCTGGAGGAACGAAGCTGTTGGCTATGGCATTGACCCAGTTGTTGTCAGAGACTGGTTGATCTGATGGAGACAAGGACCAGGATGGCTCTGTCGTTGGTAGCTTAGCAGTCTTTGGTCTTATACATGCTTGCAACTCTTCTTTGGAGAGCTTGACAGGAGGAGCATCATCGGTTCTGGAGATTGATTGCCACCATTCTTCCTTTTGTGATATGTGGGAGGTAGAGGTGTCATCTTCATCTTCGTCTGAATATGCTGCGGCATGAGACACCATTGATTCTTCATTGATTGCCTTATCGTCATGAATTGGAGAGACCATATCAGCAGATCCCGTGTCAATTGTAGTCCAGGCAGCATATGTTGTATGTTGTGCTTGCTTTGATGAGGATGTTCTGTCAGACCTCTTGGAGGGTGTCTTACTTGATGAAGATGGTGGTGGTGGTGGAGGCATAGATTTAGCCGCAGTACCTCCTGATTGGCCAGTGGGTCCAGATGACCCGGGAGGTGGCGGTGGTGGTGGATTAGAAGGAGGATGCTGAGGGTGACTCTGATGTTTCCTTTTTCTCTTCCGTTCTTTCTCCATATCTCTGTGATGTTGTTCAGCATTGTCTTGAAGTATTGANAGACCTCTTGGAGGGTGGCTTACTTGATGAAGATGGTGGTGGTGGTGGAGGCATAGATTTAGCCGCAGTACCTCCTGATTGGCCAGTGGGTCCAGATGACCCGGGAGGTGGCGGTGGTGGTGGATTAGAAGGAGGATGCTGAGGGTGACTCTGGTGTTTCCTTTTTCTCTTCCGTTCTTTCTCCATATCTCTGTGATGTTGTTCAGCATTGTCTTGAAGTATTGATCCCTCAAGGGCCTCATATAGCTTGCGGTGTGCTTCATGCCCCTTATACTGTTGGTTCTCGAACATCCGTTCCTGTAAGATTAGCTTCATATCAAACGCGGAAAGGTCTTTGAACCTTGACCTGAGAGGAGCTTCCATGGCATAACTAACCGCTTCTTGAACCCGATCCTCAATAGCTTCGGTGAAGAGACGGTTGATTTTGAGTTGTTCTAGCTTGTGCAGTCTGTCACCATGATTCTTGAGGATTTGTTGAAACTTGAGTTCCTTCACACTTCTTATCACCTTTTCGTGTTCTGACCACTTCTCATTAATGTTTAAGTTTTCATAACGATGTTTGCCGAGACTTGTAGAACGTCATCAACTTGAGTGGCAAGACTTTCAAGTGTGGGTGCAGGTTTTTGTGTTGCAGTGGTCGTGGTTGCGGTAGCTTGTGAAGTGACAACAGGAGTAGGGATAGCTTGAGGGGACACTTGTTTAGAAGTATTAGCTGTGGATGCAGGTACAGTCAGGGTAGGTGTGTTGGAAGAGTCTTGATGAATCGGAACGTCCACCATAGAGATTGCTTCTTCATGTTCTTCACCTGATTTGTCTGCCTCTGATTCTGATGGTTTATCAACCAAGAACTGGTCACCGTAAGTTTCGAAGTTCTTGTAAGATGCAAGAGTTCCCGTAGAGCTATCGGGTTCAACTGCAATCTTTGGATCATCAGATTTCAGCTTGAGGTTATCTTGCACCTCAGGATATACTATTGATACGAATTCAAAGTGAAGGGTCTCTAATGAAGTCACAGTGACTCCTTCCAACTCCTGATGAGGCTTATCACTGGAAACTTTTTCTGTATGAAATGTTGAGGTTTCCAGTTTATGTGATTGATCAGCTTCAGAATCGGAATCACTCGACTCTCCCATTTGTTCATGACTTAGAGATGTGGAGACGGTCTTTTCTGCAGTGGCTTTGGTTGCAGATGGTTCGGGAGATCGCCTCTTGAAAATGAACTGTGATGAGGTTGACTTGGGATCTGGAGTTGAGATTTTCAGAAGTGTATGTGCTGCCAATTTATCGGTTGCTACATCTTTTCCCTTGCCTTCCACATACAGGGGTGGTGGTGACATCCTAGAGTCGGGCACAGGCTCAGAGATTTTCACTCCTTTGACTGGATGACCCTATGGATTACTATCAAGAATTTCCTGAACAGCTCGTTGTACCATCATTTCTTCAACATTAAGTGTGTCATCAGGTTCAGGTTCATCTATTTGAGTTTCTTTGGCTTTGGGCTTCTTTGGATCAGATTTCTCGACCTTCTTACTTTTCTTGCTGCGTTCTGAAGAATCAGCTGAGGGGGTCACTTCTTTGCGTTTCTTGGATGAGGTCTTGCCAGCCTCGACCTTTTGACTTGCAGCTAGCAATTCGACGTACTCCTCATAGTAGGGAGCCTTGAGTATGTCTTTGGTGAGTAGATTCACTGGTATTCCCATGCCGAAGACTATTTGTGAAGATCCTTTTGCGGTGTACTTAAGAAATCCCACGACATTATCATCTGTAGCAAGGTGAAGAGGTGAATCACTCCTGTGAGGGAACCTAAGAGTCTTCTGAAGGCGAACAATAATTAACTTGGTGAAACGGATGCTAGGAATCAGAAGCCTGGTTGACTTCTTTTTGCTTTCCTTATGCGCCTCTAGATTAGCCTTATCTTCAAGAAAGGAGAGTATAGAATGGGAGAACTCTTCCCAAATGCGTTCCACAAAGTCAATGTTCTCACCGTTGACGATTCCCCAAAGTATTTGAAGTGACGGAGCTCTAAGTCTCTCATATCCAGAGGTCTTTCCAGTGAGACAGAGGTTAATGAGAGTAGTGACGGCTCTCCATGGTTGGTACATGTCATTGGTGATGACTCTTGAAAGTACGTTGGCATTGGGTGGATATCCCAGTTCATGGATGAATTTCAGAAGGTCTGTCGGATTAGGTGGGCAGTGTATTCAACGTTGTCACCTTTGGGAAGGATCTGTAAAGCACTCCCAAGAGTTTCTTTGGTGATGTCAGCACATTGCTCATCCAGTTGACATCTAAATTTTCCCGTAGCTTTGTCATAGTTTATGGTGTTCCAGAATTGCTGGATGTAGATGGAAGGGATGGTGGCTGATGCAGTGAAAGCTCAGAAGAATGAAGTCTACTTGAGAATATCCAGTGCTACTTTGAAAATTGGATGCTTGTGAGGTTTGTCTGCCTTAAGATAACAGTTGCTTTTCCCTATAGCCACCCATTTGTCATGTGGTAGAATTTCATCATTCGAATGAACTGGTGGAGCAATTGGTTTTGCTGGAGTGCTCTCAATATCAAGATCAGACATTATAACTACAATTTGTCACAAACACCCAAAGATACATGTGATAAATTGTAAGTTAGTTAGCACGAATAAGCCTAAGAGACAAACCATATAAATAAGTAGCACAACACACACATCAAAGGGGGCACAAGAAAGGAGCAGACAGGATGACACACAAGAGAGCCAATTATCGAGCAACTAAAAGGCAAGAAAGCAAACCACACTAGTAATTAACAAAGTTAAACGCTTAATAGAGTTAAACGCCACCAAAGTTAAACGCCAACAAAGTTAAACGCTTAACAGAGTTAAACGCCACTTAAAGTTAAACGCCAACAAAGTTAATCGCCAACAAAGTTAAACGCTTAACAGAGTTAAACGCCACCAAAGTTAAACGCCAACAAAGTTAATCGCCAACAAAGTTAAACGCTTAACAGAGTTAAACGCCACCAAAGTTAAACGCCAACAAAGTTAACCGCCAACAAAGTTAAACGCTTAACAGAGTTAAACGCCACCAAAGTTAAACGCCAAGAAAGTTAATCGCCAACAAGGTTATACGCTTAACAGAGTTAAACGCCACCAAATTTAAACGCCTAACAGAGTTAAACGCCGTTTAAGTTAATCGCCACTAAGGAATGCCTAAAACTTAAACGCCATCAAAAAAGTCACTTAATCGCCAACAAGAAATTCACTTAATCGCCATCAAGAATACAACTAATTGCCATCAAGAAAAACAACTAATCGCCATCAAGAAAACATCTAATCGCCATCAAGAAACATCTAATCGCCATCAAGAACTGACACCAAACTTCATAAAACATCACAAAACATAACCACAATACATCTAAATGCAATCCCAAGCCTTAAACCGCAAATAAAGACATCTCAACAGCATATAAAACAACCTACAGACAACAACAAACAACAATGATAAGAGAGATGGGAAGGATAATCATGCGACTAAAACTTAAATGCCATCAAGAACTCCTAAAGTCTAGTTCCAATAATATCAAACATAAGCATGACAAAAAGAGCCCACATGCACCATTATCAACAAACATAAACAACAACAATGAAACAAGAACAAACCAACTGACCAATTATAGCAGCGAGAATCAGGGAAAAAAGCACCTAATACCAAAGAAATTCGTAAGTTGTGGAACGAAATAAGTCTAAGTGATTATAACCAAACTATGAAATGGCAAAAGGCACACACCTAGTAATTCTTGGGAGTTAAAACAAGCTAAAGTGGCAGCGATTAGATTATACGTGAGTTTTAGAGAGAGAGAGAGAGAGCGATTAGAAATTGTGAAAGAGTGAAATAAAGTTAATCGCCAACACTTTTATAGGGGCTCATACTACTTTCACAAAATGACAATATTGGTCCTTGTACTAAGTTAAACGCCACCAGAATCATAAAATTGCAATATTGGTCCTTTAACTACGTGAATCTCTACAAACCTCACCCAAATCAGTCACTAAGCATCAAAAAGGTACAATCAAAGTATATAAAGCAAAATCAAAGTTTATAAAACTCCTATCCCAAGACAAGAACACAACACAGGTAATATAATAATCACACAACATGCATCAACACATTAAACAATCACTTCTCCCCCTCAATCAATGATCAGATACAGAGTATGAGATTATTGATTGAAGAATGAAAAGTATGGAATGTCACACATGATGTCAAGTAAAACCCAGATGTAAAGTAATCCGAGAAGAAAGACTTACCATATGAAGTAATGGTAATCAAGGACACACATTATAGAGCATAAGTGAGACTAAATGAAACTAGGCAACATATATACAAAGAAAAACTAGCTACATGCCCAAGGATACTAGAGGAATAAATACTGGTGAAGCCCGAGTCCTGATATGCATTAATCCGGAGTCCTTTGTAGCACATCTTTATGGATAGATCTGATCTCCCAAGTAAGGAGATATCTGTGTCTTTGGTCTCCATGTTTTGTGCCTTCTTGTGTGGCAAATGTTAGAAGTTCTTGTACCTGAGTACGGACTTCCTGCATTATCACAAGCTTGATTGCATGTATATGGGTTAGTGACAACAGTATCCACACCCTTAGGAGTTTCACGGCTAACCATGGCATTGCCATTAGTAATCACCTTACTGGTTGGTATCCACTTAAGTCCAACATGCTTAAAAATTCTACCTGTTGGTATCCACTTTAGGCAAGAACTAGGATTATTAAGCTTCTTATGCACAGAAGATGACTTTCTATAACTCCTAGACATAACAGGTTGAGACTTAGCAGTGTTCTTCACTAAACCAGGAGGCATCAAAAGAGGTTGTGAGCCTAAGATACCATCCTTATGCAGTTGTGCTCTTTTCCTAGCCCTTTCTAGATCATAGTTCTTGCACAGTTCATAAGAATTTAGAATTTTAATGCTTGGTTTCGACACTGTTTTCGAACTAATCCTAAAGAAGCTGGGTGCAGGGGAATCTACTTGTTGAGATGTAATAGAGCTAGAAGCAATTTTATTAGGCAGATACTGTGTTGATGAGACGAAAAGTGTTATGCTTTTAGGGGGTCATTTAAGCCCTAATTCATATAAATGTGATCAAATATTGCCCTAAATCGTTCCTTTTGTCATTTTAGGTACTTTTGAGAGGAATTCTGGAAAACATGCACATGTGGACGTTTTTGGAGCATAAAAGTGAAGAAAACGACAAAGTCTTAAAGAAGCAGGATTTTACAACCTGACGGCGTCAGAAGTCACAAGGTGACGCCGTCAGCAAGGATGACAAAAGAGTGGAATTCAATTATCAAATGACGGGCCAGAAAGATTTCAATAATTTACACCTAACGCCGTCAGGTGTTAAAAGGTGTAGGCCGTCAGGAACAAAGTTAAAGAGAGACGGCCCAGAAGGTTTTACATGCTGACCACATCCCAAATGGATCTAGGCCATCCGAGAACCCTAATGGCGGCGAGCTGACGGCGTCAGACCCTATAAGCTGACGCCGTCCGAACTTAAAATCTATATATAGTTTTCTATTTTTCATTCATTATGTGTGGAACTTTGTGGAGAACTTTTAGGGCAAACCCTAAAGACGAATTTTCTATGACTTTTAGGGTTTCCAACCCTTGGAACCCTAGTGCTTAGATCTAAAGACGAATTCTCTAGTGTTTGCTTAGATCTAATGAAACCTAACTATTAATTATTGGTTGATTGGTGTTTGTTGTTGTTTGTTGGGATAATTGTTTCATCGATGTTAGGCTCAAGAAAACTGGCCAACCTCCTTTATGGTNATGGTTGGTTAATCTGAAGACTTTCTTCCTTTTGTTGCATAGCAATTTCAAGAGAGATACAATGTTTTTCAAGCTGTAAAAATCTTTTTGAAAGCTCATTAAAAACTTCTTTCTCAACCATATTATTTGATGTAAACACAGAACTTAACAAGTCATCACGTTCAGCATCCTGATCACTTTCTCCCCCTTTATGACTCATATTTGTTGAATCGGAACTGGTATTGCTATCAGTCTTTTCCAACAAATATGTGTCATAAGTGGGCATAACTTGATCAGTATGCAGTCGTTCATCAGAAAACATATTGTGATGTACATTAAGAGGTACCTCAGTACATGACACCTGTTTGTTTGTTGGACTGGTAATTGCATCAGTGACACGTTTGAGAAGTTTCCCTGAATGAATTGTAGTGTCAGACTCATCAGTCTCAGATTCTTTCCATATTGTGACATCTGTCCCACCATTCACTACGTCACCAATATTATCACATGACCCCACCGGACACAATTTTTCCACTGAATCATATTCCAAGTTTTGAGTTGCTCTATGTGGCATGTATTCTTCAACACTACCAATGAGTTGAAATGATGTGGTTCTGAACATGTCAACCCCGATTCCCGTGTGATCAGCAAAGCACTTTATCGTCATCTGGCTATCATAATCGTAGCACATATTGTATTTGGAATCGATAATCACCTGGAATTGTCTGCTGATTACACCAAGAGCTGCTCTGAATCCAGTTTGAGAAAACACTCCGCGTTCAAGTTGTTGTTGAAGCTGGTCTAAGTTAAGGATCATTGCGTCTGTGAAGTTCTGAACTTCTTGACCAAATAATGTTGCAAATGCTCGTTCGAATCCCATTTTGAATCCATTTCCCTCTAGTAGTAACGAGAAGTGAGAGTGTAGTAGTCGAAAACATTCTATGCTGCTCTCTGTAGCTTTGTGAAGTACTTGTTGTGGTGATTGCGGGTCTAATTCAGAGTCCTCAGATGATATCCTAGCTGTATCCGATTCACCCTGATTCATTTGATATGAAAAATTTAGGGTTTTCTGTTCATTTGCCACTTCGTATAGCTTGAGAATATCAGAAATGACAGCATCTGAGTCAGTTGACATGTTTAGTTCATTGATTAGTTGGGTTCGATTATCATTCTTTAAGGTCATGTGATCTTAAACGGGATTTTACAACTCGTGACTTAAACCAAGAAATAGATTCTTTCCAGGGATTTTACTAAAGTCAACAAAGGAAACCGAAAGATGAAGTATGCAATGTAAGCTAGGATTGAGAACTTAATCACTATCCAAACTTAATCGCCACACAAAAAGTAATCGCCAACAAAAGATAATCGCCACAACAGGTAATCACCACAAAAGTTAATCGCCACAAAAGTAATCACCACGCTAGGTAATCGCCACAAAAGATAATCTCCACCCAAGGTAATCGCCAAAAAAGATAATCTCCACAAAATTTAATCGCAAGAAAAGGTAATCGCCAAAATGACACTACAGTCCAAACTAGTCGCTGTCCAATAGTACTTAATCGCCATGATATAATCGCCGGTCACTTGTACTTAATCGCCACCAAGAAAAACGCCACACAAGACTTAATCGCCACGAAGCAACTTGTACTAAATCATTCACCAAATCACACCAACTACTGATATGACTATTCCAACTCAAAACCTATGTAACTACAACCCTCCTAAGTATAAAAGTACAATCAAAACACATCCTTTAACATCACAAAGATCAAACCAAGGTGTTTTATATAGAAACCTATTCTAACCAAGTACAACAACAAAACCAACCACAAATCCGTGAATCCAAGGCCCTAAGATGAAACCTAGGCTCTGATATCAATTATAGGATATCACATAACATCAAACACGTGTGGTATACTTGGTATGGATCGAATAAAGAAGAAAGAAAGAAGAAGAAAACTAGAGAGAGAAAGAGATGGAACCTAGAGAGAAAACAAAAAAAAAAGAAAATAAGATTATGAGAGGTTCAACCCTCTCCAAGGAAGGAGAGGGCCTTTTATATGTACAAGGTATTTTGCCACTACTGGGCTGTGGATCGGGCTGACAGTGGGTAAAGACCCGACCCGACTCCACGGATACTAACTATTACTAATCTATGTACTAATTACTATAATAAATGCTACGAGCTAAACAATGCTTTAAGATACGTGGGGTGACCGAATCTTCTATAAGAAAAAACGTATTCCTAACATGTCATACTATGACAATTTGTCCAAACACTAGCGAAAACATAAATTCCATCAGATGCATAATAATAGTTGACATATTAGCCAATACAATTGGCATCATTAAGGTTCATAATGATTATAACGAGTACAAAGTAACTTCGGAAATCATTTAGGGAAAATATTCACATCCACTTCATATCACCTTCCTTCTTCTTCACGAATAAAACTGAAATACTTCACGGAGGTTACTCTCGATTAGTTAACCCCCTTCTTAGAAGTTCTTGTGGTTGCTTCTTTAGTCCTTCAAATCTAAAATGATGAAATCAAATACAGAGTTTCAAAGGTAGACCAAACCATCATCGATACGCGGAAATGGGTAATGATTACAGATAGTGGTACAGTTAAGTTTACGATAGTTGACACACCGTCACATACTTCTCTCTTTCTTCTTCATAAATCAATGGAAGTATCCGAAGAAAACTGTAGGGTGAATCATATTCATTAGTTTCTTCAATCCTTCAACTTCTACGGTGCCATGGTTTCGTCAACTGAGATTAGTTCAATGCCAAACTTTACTTCCCAAGCCGGAGGGCATAACAAGAGATTCATCAGAGAACAACGGAAAATTTTTGTATCACAAAATACTTCCCATGCCAGAGCTTTCCAAGGGTGGATACTAATAGGTGTCAGGAGAAAACTTGTAAATCAAATGAGATCGAAGTCTTGTACTTTCATAGCAGAATTAATCTCAACAAAGTAAGGTTCATCATTCGTAGGGAGGAATCAAATCTTCCTGTATTCGTGGTTAACAATCACCAGAGTTCTCAAAGGAGTATTGACGAATCATGCAGAGTCAAATAGTATCAGATGATACATTTTATATCCAGCATAGTAATGAATTCACAGAATGTGTCAAACACATTATGGTTGAATGACCTTCGGAATGGTCGGAAAGGTATCAAACTGTTTGCCAAGCAAAATGGAAAGTGAGGATCAGAATCAAAGTGAAACTTGAATGGTGTAAGGTATCAATGTAGTTCTCGAGGTATTCCAAACTTACTTGGTTACTGAACTTAGGTTGCAAAACTTTCTAACCCCAGAATTAGAAGTCCTCATAAGGCATAACTAAAGGCAAAAGCACAAATCAGAGTGTGCGGAAGCAATGCTACTTACATAGATGTCCTAGTCAACCCATTCCTCACCGGTAATAACTTAGGTTCCTATGGGGAGATCTTAAAGCAAATTCTCAAGGTTGTCTTATGAGCGCCTACAGTGGAAACTTAAGGTTCCAAACTTCACAGGTCAAGATTTAATGTACAACAAGTAGCNTTAATCACTATCCAAACTTAATCGCCACACAAAAAGTAATCGCCAACAAAAGATAATCGCCACAACAGGTAATCACCACAAAAGTTAATCGCCACAAAAGTAATCACCACGCTAGGTAATCGCCACAAAAGATAATCTCCACCCAAGGTAATCGCCACAAAAGATAATCTCCACAAAATTTAATCGCAAGAAAAGGTAATCGCCAAAATGACACTACAGTCCAAACTAGTCGCTGTCCAATAGTACTTAATCGCCATGATATAATCGCCGGTCACTTTTACTTAATCGCCACCAAGAAAAACGCCACAGAAGACTTAATCGCCACGAAGCAACTTGTACTAAATCATTCACCAAATCACACCAACTACTGATATGACTATTCCAACTCAAAACCTATGTAACTACAACCCTCCTAAGTATAAAAGTACAATCAAAACACATCCTTTAACATCACAAAGATCAAACCAAGGTGTTTTATATAGAAACCTATTCTAACTAAGTACAACAACAAAACCAACCACAAATCCGTGAATCCAAGGCCCTAAGATGAAACCTAGGCTCTGATATCAATTGTAGGATATCACATAACATCAAACACGTGTGGTATACTTGGTATGGATCGAATAAAGAAGAAAGAAAGAAGAAGAAAACTAGAGAGAGAAAGAGATGGAACCTAGAGAGAAAACAAAAAAAAAAGAAAATAAGATTATGAGAGGTTCAACCCTCTCCAAGGAAGGAGAGGGCCTTTTATATGTACAAGGTATTTTGCCACTACTGGGCTATGGATCGGGCTGACAGTGGGTAAAGACCCGACCCGACTCCACGAATACTACGAGCTAAACAATGCTTTAACATACGTGGGGTGACCGAATCTTCTATAAGAAAAAACGTATTCCTAACATGTCATACTATGACAATTTGTCCAAACACTAGCGAAAACATAAATTCCATCAGATGCATAATAATAGTTGACATATTAGCCAATACAATTGGCATCATTAAGGTTCATAATGATTATAACGAGTACAAAGTAGCTTCGGAAATCATTTAGGGAAAATATTCACATCCACTTCATATCACCTTCCTTCTTCTTCACGAATAAAACTGAAATACTTCACGGAGGTTACTCTCGATTAGTTAACCCCCTTCTTAGAAGTTCTTGTGGTTGCTTCTTTAGTCCTTAAAATCTAAAATGATGAAATCAAATACAGAGTTTCAAAGGTAGACCAAACCATCATCGATACGCGGAAATGGGTAATGATTACAGATAGTGGTACAGTTAAGTTTACGATAGTTGACACACCGTCACATACTTCTCTCTTTCTTCTTCATAAATCAATGGAAGTATCCGAAGAAAACTCTAGGGTGAATAATATTCATTAGTTTCTTCAATCCTTCAACTTCTACGGTGCCATGGTTTCGTCAATTGAGATTAGTTCAATGCCAAACTTTACTTCCCAAGCCGGAGGGCATAACAAGAGATTCATCAGAGAACAACGGAAAATTTTTGTATCACAAAATACTTCCCATGCCAGAGCTTTCCAAGGGTGGATACTAATAGGTGTCAGGAGAAAACTTGTAAATCAAATGAGATCGAAGTCTTGTACTTTCATAGCAGAATTAATCTCAACAAATTAAGGTTCATCATTCATAGGGAGGGAATCAAATCTTCCTATATCCGTGGTTAACAATCACTAGAGTTCTCAAAGGAGTATTGACGAATCATGCAGAGTCAAATAGTATCAGATGATACATTTTATATCTAGCATAGTAATGAATTCACAGAATGTGTCAAACACATTATGGTTGAATGACCTTCGGAATGGTCGGAAAGGTATCAAACTCTTTGCCAAGCAAAATGGAAAGTGAGGATCAGAATCAAAGTGAAACTTGAATGGTGTAAGGTATCAATGTAGTTCTCGAGGTATTCCAAACTTACTTGGTTACTGAACTTAGGTTGCAAAACTTTCTAACCCCAGAATTAGAAGTCCTCATAAGGCATAACTAAAGGCAAAAGCACAAATCAGAGTGATGCGGAAGCAATGCTACTTACATAGATGTCCTAGTCAACCCATTCCTCACCGGTAATAACTTAGGTTCCTATGGGGAGATCTTAAAGCAAATTCTCAAGGTTGTCTTATGAGCGCCTACAGTGGAAACTTAAGGATCCAAACTTCACAGGTCAAGATTTAATGTACAACAAGTCGCAGCCTGGGCTCTGATACCATAATTGTAACACCCCAACCCGATAAGGGTAGAAGCACTACATTATGGTGACATATCAAAGCATATACAGACATACAACATAAGTAATACAAAAGAATTCCAAAGGTTACAAAGGAATAATCTGAAATACAAGGTTACAATGAGAACAACAAAGAAATACTAAATACTAAGTCTGAAATGTAAATCTCTTCTAGTCATCTCTAATCCAGAATATAGCTATCAAGGTGAAGTCCACTAAGCTCTTATGCACTCTTCACTCATATCCCAGCTTCCTTCTAAAACCTGCCGCGGTGAAAAGAAATGCGGCTGAGCTTAAAAAGCCCAGTGAACAGATATATACAAACGAAGTAATGATAATTAAACAAAAGTAATATATGATGCATTGGGGATAATATCATAAGGTATGAATAGCATGAGAAGGTAAAGTGTAAGGTATAAGACAGTAATCCACCACAAGCCCGGAACAGATCATATCATATCATAACATAAGTAACCATATCTTCATAATCATATAGAGGGGAGACCTCTCAGATAATCAGACAAATGAGGGGTGTCCTCAATAAGTGGAGTAGCTAGTTCCCAGAAATGTGAAAGGAGTGTATCGCACACAGGCTCCAGTCACCATACATATATCATAATCATATAATAGTTAAATCCACTAAACAGAAACAGATCTAGGATGCATCCATACGCCCCTGCAGACAAATCATAATAATAGTGGCCATAACAGATACAGATAAGGGACGGCGTGGAACATCACTCAACCACACTAGAGTCATGCCATTGGTGCATCAATGACACGGTCATGTTACCTTCATGGCTAGGGAAACAGATTTGGCTCGGGTATCAAACAGGGAATCAGATAACATATCATAATCAGAGTGTCATATCAAAAGGTTCATATCATATGGTCCATATAAAAAGGTTTAGAAATGCATAGCAAAGGTTCATATCAAAAAGGTTCAGAACAAAGGGGATCATAGCAAAGGTATCAAATCAGAAGCTAATCAAATCGAAATATAGAAGAGTCATGAGAAACCTTAAGAGAAAGGTCAGAATATCTGTACCTCAAACCGATGACAAAGTAAAATAAGGAAAAAGGACCAAACAGAAATAGGAACCACTCTTTCTTCACAGAACCTAAATGAATTAGAATCCATGTATTACTCAGCAGTTCATTTTAGTCAGAATACTTGCTTTTAGGTTATCCTTCCATATTTAGCAGGTTTCTATTTTAGGTAGCTTTCCAGATTTAGTAACTTTCCATTTATAGTAAGTTTCCAAAAATAGCAAATTTCCATCGTTAGCAAGTTCCCATAATTTGAAATGTCCATACTTAGTAAGTTTCACATTTGATTAGGTTAAGTATTCAAAATGTACAATCATAATTAGTTTAGGGTTTATGTAGGTTAATTTATAAATTTTAGGGTTTAGAATGACAAACTTCTAACTTTAGGTTTTAAAGCATAAATATCATAAGTTCTTCATTTAGTCCAGATTAACCCTCTTTAATCATCAATTTACAATTTAATTCCCTTTATTTAAGTAATTTACATTCATAACCCCTATTCTTAATTTTATCAAATAACTCTTATGTTTTCAGAATTTCAGCTTTTAATCACAAACAAGACTTGATTTTTCGAATTTATTAACCATATTAGAACTCAAAACTAAAATTCACCAAAAATCACAGTGATACTATCATGTCTTAGGAACCCACACAATTTTCCCCATAATTTATTGAATTGATTAATATGAAAGAGAAATGTTCAAACACAGACTACCCAGAATTAGGACCTGCTGTTGTACCCAGAAAATAACCACTTGAATACCCCATCAAAACATACAGGAAAAATCAACCAAAAATCATGGTAACACTAGACATATGGAAGTAACATACTGCAAGTCCCCAAAGGCTAACTCCTCATAGTTTGAAAATGAAAAATCCAACAAGTGGACTGAATTCAGACTCACGAATTTCAGACTTGACACCCAATGTTGTAAAAATCAAAAATCTTATCTCCCGACCTCCAATCACTATGAAATTTATATTTCCAGAAACTAGACAAATATTACTTGGTTTTAGACTAAATAAACTCAGAAAAACATTTTGGTATCATCAAGATTTACCCCGTTCAATCCGACCCAAATTCTGGACAGCATGCAGTGAGACAGAAAACAACATAACCCTAACTCTTATGAACCCTAATCGACCCTTAATTAATTACTATGTTTTCAAATCTTTAACACATCATTAATTTGATTATTAGGGCCTGTATTAAGGGTATATTTAGTTCATTTTGGGTGAGGCAAAACACGAAACAAAAACACAAATCATACTATTTACAAAACAGTTTCTAGGGTGTTATGTACTTGTGATTTTATGTAACCTTCTAACGTGTTATCTAGGCGTAGCAAAACAGAATTAATGTAGCACATTTCAAGGTATTATCATGTGTTATATTCTTGATTTCATGTGGTGATATTGTCTAATGAAAACAGAAACAAAGAGGGAAACAAAACCTGTTGTTGACTTGATAAAAGAACGATGGAGAAGGCTAGGGATCGGATCAAACACAAGGCACGATCAGAAGCAAACCCAACCCTCGAATCAGCAGCAAGGACCTACGATGAAGATACCATTACAGCCCCCTCTTGCACTTGATCGACCAGGAAGAAATAGAGAAGACAAGTTCAGCCGCCACTTTTGTTTTCTAGGGTTTTAGTGAAAAAATTTTTAGCGTATTTTTTTGTTTGTGAAAAAAATACCGGTCCTCCATGGAAACCTGTGGGTTCGATTTTGGGCCTAAGGGGCCGAATGGTTGTGGGCTAAATTTGTTTGGTTTCTTGGTTGTTAGTTCTTGGTTGCATAACAAAAGAAATACGGCCCAAACGAATGTTCGTGTAGCGTGAAATACTCCCTCGTATTTTATTTTATGTTACAGAGATAATTTGAGATTCAAATATGTTCAAAAATTCTATAGTGAAGTTTAGTGTTAATTATTTGGATATACGGTTTATTCACTTAGTTAATTTCGATTCTATACTTAATCGTATCCATAACTTAGGAAAATTTGAAATTAGACGTAAAATTAGGTATTTAGAATTTTGGGTTTTACAACTCTTCCCATCTAAAAAGAAAATTTTCGTCCTCAAAAATTGAAGGGAAAACGAAACAGAAACACAACTGACTGTGAATGGAAATATGGAGGACTTGTTCTCATGACTCTATCTTGTTGATCAAAAATAGCTTCGGTTTCCTCAGAAAATATGTAACACCCCCAAAATTATCGCAGCGGAAGATAGTGTCACTGGGGTATTACTTCATTGCACAAACTACAAGTCATGGAAAATGACCTTTCAAAAGAGACGTTTTAAAAGTGTTTCATATTTGATACATTAAAACTCAGAGTTTGCAAAGAGGTCCCCAACAGTTTTCATAAAACCCAATGTTTTCAAAAGATCACAAATTTTTTTATACATAACATAAATTTTTAAAAGATAGTCTCTTCAAATGTGAAAATATGCCAAGTCTTCAAATGATATCCGTGCGACTCCATCCAAGACCTTCATGCCTTAAAACCTGATATAAAACATGCTAAAAAGGTCATCACAAAGGTTGAGTGAAATCCATAGAGTTTAATTGATAAGCAGTTGATCACAATATAATTTAGTTTATGATAGTGACTAAGCAACGAATACAAAGTCAGAAAAAGTAATTATTTCCCTAAGCTCATGACACCGAACTTTAACGATTTCTCAGATACAAGAAGAGAATATAAATATGCCCTTTGACAATAGGTAATAGCCAATATACCTAACAATTTACAAATACGGTACACATGGTAGCAGAACTCAGCATTCCAATGTGAGGGATGTCAGTCCCAATAGATCTATTCACAGCATTCGTGTTTACACACATGTAATTAACGGTTCATGATGAAAGGGACTTTCAGGCTATGGGAAACTTAGGCAATAATAATGTCAGGATAGCATACAATTTCAAATAATTGTGATCATAAATATTTATAGCATGTATCTCCCCCACGGAGTTTGTAAAAACAATTGAAGTAAAAATTGGGGCTATGAACTCACCCAGAATGAAGTAGTAGAAGTATACGGAAAAGTGCACGTCGAGAGAAAAGCCGCAAAAGTCACAAATGACCTAAATAAAATACAACACGACTTAGGCTCGGGGGAATTAATGTATAATGCTTATTCTTATGTTTTTATTCAATACTTATACTTGTAATACCATTAGGTAATTTAGTTAAAAGTTTTATAGCAATTCATGGGTCGAAAAGGCGTTTGTAAATGCTTATATGGTTTAAAATGCAAAGCTGTTAGAATTATGATGAAAATGCCGCACGAATCGGGTCGCCATTTCTAAACCATAGGGAATAAAATTATGAACTTTGTATGCTTGGAAATGTGTGACTCTATACTTTTCAAAAATCAAAGCCTCACTTAACTGAGAACTTCATAACTAGGGTAAGATTACTAATTTACCCCTGTGTGTCAATTCTGAAAGTTCCAGCATCCAATTAGGCATAGGAAAATCAGTTGATCTTGTGTTCTACAGGTCTAATGGACACAAGACTAGTGGGAAAAGTTTTCTACATGTCTTAGCTCAAACTTTCATGTTTTGACCAACATAAGGTTGTTTGCAAAATTTTAGAGTATTGGGCCATTCAAAACTGAGATGCAATTCTGGGTAACTTTTAGTGTAGGATCTTTAATAAAATTATCGGGATGAATTAGGATGAAAGGTTTTTGAGGAAATGAACCTGAGACATGTGGCTAACTCACAATATTTTTATTTTAGTTTAAAACCCATTGAGGACGAAATGGTGAATAATTTTTGTTGCTAGAAAAACTGAACAGTTCAACCAATGACAACTAAGTTCTTATAAGCCTATTAAATGGGTTATGGCTACATGCATGCTAATAATAAAACATAAACATCTTTTGTTTGTTCAAAAACTCATTATTCCCAGAACTTAAGAGTTTATTAGTGTAACACCCCTAGTCTCGTATAGCAGCGGAAGCTAA
Source organism: Artemisia annua (assembly GCA_014162995.1). Classification (NCBI taxonomy): domain Eukaryota; kingdom Viridiplantae; phylum Streptophyta; class Magnoliopsida; order Asterales; family Asteraceae; genus Artemisia; species Artemisia annua. The sequence continues at coordinate 70,601 of LBNU01031950.1, forward strand.
ACAAGGGTATTACTTATTAACACAAAGTACAAATACAGAAAACGACTCTAAAATGAGACTTTTTAAAATACATTATCATTCGAATTTATTCATTATATCAGAGTAGAGGTCCCATAATGTACATAATAAGTTTAAGACGTTATCGAATGATAATATGCATAGTCTTCAAAATATCCATTCCGTGTGCCTTCACCTGTGTGCCAGATATATCTTACGGACCTGAGATAAAACATGCCGAAAGTCAACACAATAGTTGAGTGAATTCATAGGTTTAAATAATGGACAATTAGTTTTCAGAGTTAAAGTGATAATTGCAACGAATACAATCATCGGGTAAGTATATTATTGCATCTAAGCTCATGGCACTCAAACTGACGGTATATATCAACAATGATATATAGGATAATAATGGCCCCGTGTAGGTACTTGCCAAATACCTAGAGTTACAAATATAGTACGTTTGGTTACTTATCCAGCTAACACAAACGGGACTCGTCAATCCTGATAGGCCTATCTACTATATCAGCGTTCACTCGCAAGTGATTAATGGTCCATGATGTGGGGGACTTGTGGCATAAGGGAACTTAGACACAAGCAATAATATATAATCAGGAAAGCATACAATTTAGCAATAATTGTCCGTAAATAAAAGTTTTGGCATGTATCTCCCCCAAAAGTTTATAAAAATGTTTAAGTAAAAGTTGGGGCTATGAACTCACCGTAGTATTTAGTAGTGGATAATAGCAACAGATAGTGTATGGCGAGACCACGATCTTTAAAGATAACCTATGAGAGTATAGTGATCGTGTCTTAGTATAGAGTAAGATATTAGTGTACAAGTATATGTAAAGTTATTGACTTGATTTAAGATGTTGTACATGTATCTTATATGCCATAATAGTTGATACAATTTTCGTGAATCAAGTCAAGGTTGTGACTTGTAAAAGTAATATTCATATAGCTAATATGTGATATGGTCATTTTCTATAAGTTTTCGAGGTCGGGAAATGAGTAAAATAAATGATCAAATCTCAATAATAAGTTTCGGGTCATCAAATCCCAAACTAGTCATGCGGCCAACCTTGAGACATCAATCAAGACCATAGCCGTTGTTATGTCTCGGCTTAGAAGGCCTTGAGGCAACAGCCTTGGCTTATTCTTGGTCTGTCTCAGCCTCAAGAGGTCAAAAAGCTACCAAAAGTCTTTAGCTATGCCTGTTTTTCTGTCTTATACAGGTCTAGTTAGCTTTTGCAGTTTCTAGCCTTTGTCTCTCACTTTCAGGCTAAACTGTCCGCGTTGTCTTAATTAAAACATCATTCTGAGAAACTTTCGTATTTTACACTTTCCATGATTCGGACCAGAAATGGGTCTAATTCGTGATTTAAGATTACTTCAGAAAACTTTTAGTTCCAGCATCTGGTTTTTATCTAGTAACCTTCATTTAGCCATAATTTTCTAGCTACAAGCCCTTTTTAAGTGATTCAAAAGCTCAAGTTCTACCCTTTTTAGTTCCTCTAACAGCTTATTAAGGTCATTCAAATCTATGACTCATGAACTTGTGTCAAAACTTAACAAGATTACTAGTTACTTCCTGGTTGTACCAAAACAAATTTCTAACAAGTCTAACTTATGTTTTGCCTTGTGTTTAGCTTTGTACAACATCAAACCAAGTCTTAACAACATATACAACTTATTCAAAACATGAAAAATCAAAAATGAAGGAGAACATAAAAATTTAACGACAATCTTACAAAAAGATTGGATGAAAGTAACAGAAGTTTAAGGACAACTATCCTAAGTCTTCAAGCCTTCTACCACTTGATTCCTTGCAAATTCTTATCACCTTGAGCTAGGTACTTCAAAGACAACTTAAGTTCAGCCTTTAATCTTCTCGTGTAGCTCTTAAACTAGCCTTGGAATCACTAAAACAACTCTTTATCTAAGTAGGATACACCATGGTCTTCATCTTTGCTCTTGTACTTTAAGCTTAAAATTAACTAATGATGATGGTGGTGTTATATATTTTGTACGGCAATATGAGGTGAGACAAGAGAAATTTGGTAACTTTGCAAGAGTATTCTTAGCAGTGAAGTTATAAATGAAAGTTAAAATATAATTATGTTGCTTTCTTAGACGTATAGTAAGCTCATCAAGGGCCATGTGGTCTTGGTGAGTAATACTTCCACGCCACCTCATGCTTATGAGGTGGTGAGTTTATATTAACTTGCTTCATAGTGAAGTAAGGCTTCTACGGAGTATAGTTTGGTCCCGATAATTACTAATGTTAAACCGTTAAGTCACAAAACTTAAAATTGGGCAATGTAAAAATGTAATATTTACAAAAATGTTAAAACTTATCAATATACTCCAACTAAGTATATTAAAAGTATAAGCTTATAAACGGAGTGCGCTTATATTGCTAAAACCTAATAATGTAGGTTTGATCACGTGTATTACGTAAGAAATAAAATACTCATGTAAAAATGACAAAATGACAATAGTTCACATAAAATATGACTGTTGGTGAAATATGAGTATTTTGAACACATAGACTTATCCTAGTCTTGTGTTGGTCGTGAGGAAAATTCACACGATTAAACTTTCGAGATTAATTATAAAAGTAATTAAAAGTAACATTATTAGACATAAAATAGTTAAAATATAGACCTGAAATTTGCGAGGGGCTAAATTAGTAGATCTAGCAAGTTAGATAATAAACACAATGAGGTGATTCACAAACTACAAATCAAAAACCCGTTTTTATGTCTTTTTCGGGTGCAAGATGGATATAAATCGTCTTGCACCCTACATACCTTCAAGAAACTCCAAGTTTGAGATATGATTGAGAGTGGGCTGAGGTAAATCTCGTGGCTCAAAGAGTGGGTTTTGGTGAGAATAAGAGAAAACACTTGTTATAGATTAACAAGGCTAGCCTTTCTAAGAATAAAACTTGGAAAATATTAAGGTTTTGATGTGGGTGTTGCATGGTGGTATTGGTGGCCGAATTCTTCAAGAGAGGAGGAGAGAAAATCAGATTTTAGGGTTTGTGTATGTGTGTGTAAGACAAAGGTGAAGTGAAGAAATGAATGTGTGTATTGGGAGTGATGTATGGGGAAGTGAAGCATTATAATTGTGTTTGGAGCCTCATATTCTATTGGACAAAGGGGGTGGTGCTGTGGGTCCCCATGAACGGCCAAAAGGAGGAGGAGGGGGGTTTGAATGGTTTTATTTGGTTTTTGTACAAGTATTATAAGTCACAGAGTGAGTTTAAAGGCCAACGGAGCTAAACCGGCATTGTTTTATGCATAGTTTATGAAACTAAATGTCATAAAGATACTATTTTCATAAAAATGTTAAATTTAACTTACAATGACCTAATTTGATGTTTCATGTATTTCCCGAGCCTTTCGGGGTGTCATAGAGTCGTTAAAGTTTAAAACGCGAGCCAAAAACGCGTAAAACGTAAAAAAAAAATGCAAACTTCGCGTAGAATGGAAAAATTAACATATTCCATATGAAAACAAGCACGTGGGGAAAATAAATCATATAAACAAGTAGAATGGGCATAGTATGAATCAAATTACATGTTTAAGTATACGTGCTACGACGTATGCGGGCAACCTTCCCGGCAAATGTTAATTTACTTAAAAATAGAATAATAAGTAAATAAAATTAGTAAAAATAATCACCTGAAATTTAACGGTTGTTACAAAATACATACCATACTAAATCCGAATCAAAAGAATAATATACCAAGCGTAACGAATGATAATCAGATTCTCTCGGAAGAGATACAGAGAATACGTAGGATTTGATAGATATATCATCCGTGGAATTTGATTAGACAAATCAGATGAGAACATACTGAATCGCAAAAAATATGAGGGTGAAATACACACATAACTCTTCAGATCTACAATTAGTCTCATATACAGACAGAATCTTGTTTCCTCAGAATCCAAAATCTCGTATCTTAACTCATAGCAGATCATAATGAAATAGATTCAACGTACGAGGAACGTACATATAGTAAAACATAAGTGTACTCCTTCATAGTAGCAGATTGAATGCATACTGACAGAAAACAGATTGTTTGATAACATCAAACGGCAGAAAGCTCTACAACAGATCCTAAGATTCTTATCAGAAGCACAGAGGTCAACAACGCATGTCGAGTATCCAAACGCATCAAGTCGTATAACGATGAAAGCAGATTAAACGTATAGGTAGAATGAACCTAAAGTCTCACTAGACGCAGATAATCTCGATCAGATACCAGAAATTTCTAAGGCATCTAAGGCACTCCTCTATATATCCTATGATCACAATAAGTGCACGTTATATGATGTAAGTATTATCACGTTGGCCAGACGTCATAATACTAGCATCATATAAATATGCCCTCATGATGTCCATACTTTATCTCAAGTCGTGAACTAAACATCTTATCTTAACCTCCTAACAGGCCTTCTACCTCCTAGGGTAGGTTTGAATCAAATCATCCTTCACGGAACAAAATCAGAAAAGCAGGTTGCATAAATAACGTACGGAACATAATGAGTATCATCAAAAGAAGCACGTCGACGAAGTGTCAGGTCTTCCAGAATTTATCAAAATTCTCATGTCTAAACCATCATCTAATATACGCAGAATGAAAACAGATCGTAATTACTAACAAAGAACATAAATGCTTTAAAGGATCTTATCATCAGGTAACGGAAGCTTAGTGGTAAAGCAGAAATGAATATCATCATCAATAACTTCATCCTTCACAGAATCAACTTATCCGAACACAAATGTCTGCTTCAAAAATTTTCCATTAAATTATAGAATTTCAAAATTTCTTACAAGTCCGAGTAGTCTGTCTATGCTTGTCCATCTGATCATACAGTGAAAGAATTTATAAACTTGAGTCTGGTACCTCAAGCCTTCAACACCTCTTCTTGAAATTATGATGTAGTAACGTGAATCTCTGACATGATCACTGTGTATCCCACCATCCGCAAACCCGCTTCTGCTATCAATTCATCTTAGTACAACTAAAATGAATAGAGAAGCAAGATTGCGTGTCTTCGACAGGTCTTCTAGCACAGCTCCAGGTTTAAGTTAAACATCGCCATTATCGACTCCAGGTTGAATAGCTCGACTCCTCCGGTCTGGTTGTCTTGATGCTCAAACTGTAGTCTCCACGTGCTACATGAGGTATAATCGAGTCCCTCCTCAGTTTCTCTCTTATTACTATATGCTTCTTCCAAGGTACGCCCGTCGCGAACATCTTCTACTACTCTTCTTCAAGGTTCTTAATTCCGATAACGGTCTTCAATCTTGGTCCCTTTGTGGGAAACTCTGTCTCCACAGGATACATGATAGTGTTGTCTATTACGACCTCTGAACGCCAATCAAAATTTTCTCTTCCAGAACAAAGGGTTATTATAACTTAATACGAACATGGTCTTCATGTTTCTCTTCCGTCTCTGAACACAACATAATGTCATACAATGACAATTTGTCCAAACACTAGTGAAAACATAAATTCCATCAGATGCATAAGAATAGTTGACATATTAGCCAATACAATTGGCATCATTAGGAAGTATTCGAAGAAAACACTAGGGTGAATCATATTCATTAGTTTCTTCAATCCTTCAACTTCTACAGTGCCATGGTTTTGTCAACTGAGATCAGTTCAATGCCAAACTTTACTTCCCAAGCCGGAGGGCATAACAAGAGATTCATCATAGAACAACGGAAAATTTTTGTATCACAAAATACTTCCCATGCCAGAGCTTTCCAAGGGTGGATACTAATAGGTGTCAGGAGAAAACTTGTAAATCAAATGAGATCGAAGTCTTGTACTTTCATAGCAGAATTAATCTCAACAAAGTAAGGTTCATCATTCGTAGGGAGGAATCAAATCTTTCTGTATTCGTGGTTAACAATCACTAGAGTTCTCAAAGGAGTATTGACGAATCATGCAGAGTCAAATAGTATCAGATGATACATTTTATATCCAGCATAGTGATGAATTCACAGAATGTGTCAAACACATTATGGTTGAATGACCTTCGGAATGGTCGGAAAGGTATCAAACTGTTTGCCAAGAAAAATGGAAAGTGAGGATTAGAATCAAAGTGAAACTTGAATGGTGTAAGGTATCAATGTAGTTCTCGAGGTATTCCAAACTTACTTGGTTACTGAACTTAGGTTGCAAAACTTTCTAACCCCAGAATTAGAAGTCCTCATAAGGCATAACTAAAGGCAAAAGCACAAATCAGAGTGATGCGGAAGCAATGCTACTTACATAGATGTCCTAGTCAACCCATTCCTCACCGGTAATAACTTAGGTTCCTATGGGGAGATCTTAAAGCAAATTCTCAAGGTTGTCTTACGAGCGCCTAGAGTGGAAACTTAAGGATCCAAACTTCACGGGTCAAGATTTAATGTACAACAAGTCGCAGCCTGGGCTCTGATACCATAATTGTAACACCCCAACCCGATAAGGGTAGAAGCACTACATTATGGTGACATATCAAAGCGTATACATACATACAACATAAGTAATACAAAAGAATTCCAAAGGTTACAAAGGAATAATCTGAAATACAAGGTTACAATGAGAACAACAAAGAAATACTAAATACTAAGTCTGAAATGTAAATCTCTTCTAGTCATCTCTAATCGAGAATATAGCTATCAAGGTGAAGTCCACTAAGCTCTTATGCACTCTTCACTCATATCCCAGCTTCCCTCTAAAACCTGCCGCGGTGAAAAGAAATGCGGCTGAGCTTAAAAAGCCCAGTGAACAGATATATACAGACAAAGTAATGATAATTAAGGAAAAGTAATATATGATGCATTGGGGATAATATCATAAGGTATGAATAACATGAGAAGGTAAAGTGTAAGGTATAAGACAGTAATCCACCACGAGCCCAGAACAGATCATATCATATCATAACATAAGTAACCATATCTTCATAATCATATAGAGGGGAGACCTCTCAGATAATTAGACAAATGAGGGGTGTCCTCAATAAGTGGAGTAGCTAGGTCCCAGAAATGTGAAAGGAGTGTATTGCAAACAGGCTCCAGTCTCCAGACATATATCATAATCATATAATAGTTAAATCCACTAAACAGAAACAGATCTAGGATGCATCCATACGCCCCTGCAGACAAATCATAATAATAGTGGCCATTACAAATACATATAAGGGACGGTGTGGAACATCACTCAACCACACTAGAGTCATGCCATTGGTGCATCAATGAAACGGTCATGTTACCTTCATGGCTAGGGAAACAGATTTGGCTCGGGTATCAAACAGGGAATCAGATAACATATCATAATCAGAGTGTCATATCAAAAGGTTCATATCATATGGTCCATATAAAAAGGTTCAGAAATACATAGCAAAGGTTCATATAAAAAAGGTTCAGAACAAAGGGGATCATAGCGAAGGTATCAAATTAGAAGCTAATCAAGTCGAAATGTAGAAGAGTCATGAGAAACCTTAAGAGAAAGGTCAGAATATCTGTACCTCAAACCGATGACAAAGTAAAATAAGGAAAAAGGACCAAACAGAAATAGGAACCACTCCTTCTTCACAGAACCTAAATGAATTAGAATCCAAGTATTACTCAGCAGTTCATTGTAGTCAGATTACTTGCTTTTAGGTTATCCTTCCATATTTAGCAGGTTTCTATTTTAGGTAGCTTTCCAGATGTAGAAACTTTCCATTTATAGTAAGTTTCCAAAAATAGCAAATTTCCATCGTTAGCAAGTTCCCATAATTTGAAATGTCCATACTTAGTAAGTTTCACATTAGATTAGGTTAAGTATTCAAAATGTACAATCATAATTAGTTTAGGGTTTATTTAGGTTAATTTATAAATTTTAGGGTTTAGAATGACAAACTTCCAACTTTAGGTTTTAAAGCATAAATATCATAAGTTCTTCATTTAGTCCAGACTAACCCTCTTTAATCATCAATTTACAATTTATTTCCCTTTATTTAAGTAATTTACAGTCATAACCCCTTTATTCTTAATTTTATCAAATAACTCTTATGTTTTCAGAATTTCAGCTTTTAATCACAAACAAGACCTGACTTTTCGAATTTATTAACCCGATTAGAACTCAAAACTAAAATTCACCAAAAATCACAGTGATACTATCATGTCTTAGGAACCCACACTATTTTCCCCAAAATTTATTGAATAGATTAATATGAAAGAGAAATGTGCAAACACAGACTACCCAGAATTAGGACCTGCTGTTGTACCGAGAAAATAACCACTTGAATATCCCATCAAAACATACAGGAAAAATCAACCGAAAATCATGGTAACACTAGACATATGGAAATAACATACTGCAAGTCCCCAATGGCTAACTCCTCATAGTTTGAAAATGAAAAATCCAACAAGTGGACTGAATTCAGACTCATGAATTTCAGACTTGACACCCAATGTTGAAAAAATCAAAAATCTTATCTCCCGACCTCCAATCACTATGAAATTTATATTTCCAGAAACTAGACAAATAGTACTTGGTTTAGACTCAATAAACTCAGAAAAACATGTTGGTATCTTCAAGATTTACCCCGTTCAATCCGACCCAAATTCTGGACAGCATGCAGTGAGACAGAAAACAACATAACCCTAACACTTATAAACCCTAATCGACCCTTAATTAATTACTATGGTTTCAAATCTTTGACACATCATTAATTTGATTATTAGGGCCTGTATTAAGGGTATATTTATTTCATTTTGGCTGAGGCAAAACACGAAACAAAAACACAAATCATACTATTTACAAAACAGTTTCTAGGGTGTTATGTACATGTGATTTTATGTAACCTTCTAACGTGTTATCTAGGCGTAGCAAAACAGAATTAATGTAGCACATTTCAAGGTATTATCATGTGTTATATTCTTGATTTCATGTGGTGATATGGTCGAATGAAAACAGAAACAAAGAGGGAAACAAAACCTGTTGTTGACTTGATAAAAGAACGATTTGGACAAGGCTAGGGCTCGGATCAAACACAAGGCACGATCAGAAGCAAACCCAACCCTCGAATCAGCAGCAAGGACCCACGATGAAGATACCATTACAGCCCCCTCTTGCACTTGATCGACCAGGAAGAAATAGAGAAGACAAGTTCAGCTACCACTTTTGTTTTCTAGGGTTTTAGTGAAAAAAATTTTAAGCGTATTTTTTTGTTTGCGAAAAAAATACCGGTCCTCCATGGAAACCTGTGGGTTCGATTTTGGGCCTAAGGGGCCGAATGGTTGTAGGCTAAATTTGTTTGGTTTCTTGGTTGTTAGTTCGTTGTTGCATAACAAAAGAAATACGGCCCAAACGAATGTTCGTGTAGCGTGAAATAATCCCTCGTATTTTATTTTATGTTACAGAGATAATTTGAGATTCAAATATGTTCAAAAATTCAGTAGTGAAGCTTAGTGTTAATTATTTGGATATACGGTTTATTCACTTAGTTAATTTCGATTCTATACTTAATCGTATCCATAACTTAGGAAAATTTCAAATTAGACGTAAAATTAGGTATTTATAATTTTGGGTTTTACAACTCTTCCCATCTAAAAAGAAAATTTTCATCCTCAAAAATTGAAGAGAAAACGTAACGGAAACACAACTGACTGTGAACGGAAATGTGGAGGACTTGTTCTCATGACTCTATCTTGTTGATCAAAAATAGCTTCGGTTTCCTTAGAAAATACATACCATACTGAATCCAAATCAAAAGAATAATACACCAAGCGTAACGGATGATAATCAGATTCTCTCGGAAGAGATACAGAGAATACGTAGGACTTGATAGATATATCGTCTGTGGAATTTGATTAGACAAATCAGATGAGAACATACTGAATCGCAAAAAATATAAGGGTGAAATACACACATAACTCTTCAGATTTACAATTAGTCTCATATACAGACAGAATCTTGTTTCCTCCGAATCCAAAATCTCGTATCTTAACTCATAGCAGATCATAATGAAATAGATTCAAAGTACAAGGAACGTACATATAGTAAAACATAAGTGTACTCCTTCATAGTAGCAGATTGACTCCATACTGACATAAAACAGATTGTTTGATAACATCAAACGGCAGAAAGCTCTACAAAAGATCCTAAGATTCTTATCAGAAGCACAGAGGTCAACAACGCATGTCGAGTTTCCGAACGCATCAAGTCGTATAACGATGAAAGCAGATTAAACGTATAGGTAGAATGAACCTAAAATCTCACTAGACGCAGATAATCTCGATCAGATACCAGAAGTTTCTAAGGCTTCTAAGGCACTCCTCAAGATATTCTATGATCACAATAAGTGCACGTTATATGATGTAAGTATTATCACGTTGGCCAGACGTCATAATACTAGGATCATATAAATATGCCCTCATGATGTCCATACTTTATCTCATGTCGTGAACTAAACATCTTATCTTAACCACCTAACAGTCCTTCTACCTCCTAGGGTAGGTCTGAATCAAATCATCATTCACGGAACAAAATCAGAAAAGCAGGTTGCATAAATAATGTAACGGAACATAATGAGTATCATCAAATGAAGCACGTCGACGAAGTGTCAGGTCTTCCACAATTTATTAAAATTCTCATTTCTAAACCATCATCTAATATACACAGAATGAACACAGATCGTAATTACTAACAGAGAACATAATTGATTTAAAGGATCTTATCATCAGGTAACGGAAGCTTAGTGGTAAAGCAGAAATGAATATCGTCATCAATAACTTCATCCTTCACAGAATCAACTCATCCGAACACAAATGTCTGCTTCAAAATTTTTCCATTAAATTATAGAATTTCTTACAAGTCCGAGTAGCCTGTCTGAAAGAATTTATAAACTTGAGTCTAGTCCCTCAAGCCTTCAACACGTCTTCTTGAAATTATGATGTAGTAACGTGAATCTCTGACATGATCACTGTGCATCCCACCATCCACAAACCTGCTTCTGCTATCAATTCATCTTAGTACAACTAAAGTGAATAGAGAAGCAAGATTGCGTGTCTTCGACAGGTCTTCTAGCACAGCTCCAGGTTTAAGTTAAACACCGCCATTATCGACTCCAGGTTGAATAGCTCGACTCCTCCGGTCTGGTTGTCTTGATGCTCGAACTGTAGTCTCCACGTGCTGCATGAGGTATAATCGAGTCCCTCCTCAGTTTCTCTCTTATTACTATATGCTTCTTCCACGGTACACCCAGCGCAAACATCTTTTTCTACTCTTCTTCAAGGTTCCTAATTCCGATAACAGTCTTCAATCTTGGTCCCTTTGTGGGAAACTCTGTCTCCACAGGATACATGATAGTGTTGTCTATTACGACCTCTGAACGCAAATCAAAATTTTCTCTTCCAGAACAAAGGGTCATTCTAATTTAATACGAACATGGTCTTCATGTTTCTCTTCCGTCTCTGAACACAACATAATGTCATACTATGACAATTTGTCCAAACACTAGCGAAAACCTAAATTCCATCAGATGCATAAGAATAGTTGACATATTAGTCAATACAATTGGCATCATTAAGGTTCATAATGATTATAACGAGTACAAAGTAGCTTCGAAAATCATTTAGGGAAAACATTCACATCCACTTCACATCACCTTCCTTCTTCTTCACGAATAAAACTAAAATACTTCACGGAGGTTACTCTCGATTTGTTAACCCCCTTCTTAGAAGTTCTTGTGGTTGCTTCTTTAGTCCTTCAAATCTAAAATGATGCAATCAAATACGGAGTTTCAAAGGTAGACCAAACCATCATTGATCCGCGGAAATAGGAAATGATTACAGATAGTGGTACGGTTAAGTTTATGATAGTTGACACACCGTCACATACTTCTCTCTTTCTTCTTCATAAATCAACAGAAGTATCCGAAGAAAACACTAGGGTGAATCATATTCATTAGCTTCTTCAATCCTTCAACTTCTACGACGCCATGGTTTCGTCAACTGAGATCAGTCCAATGCCAAACTTTACTTCCCAAGCCGGAGGGTATAACAAGAGATTCATCAGAGAACATCGGAAAATTTTTGTATCACAAAATACTTCCCATGCCAGAGCTTTCCAAGGGTGGATACTAATAGGTGTTAGGAGAAAACCTGTAAATCAAATGAGATCGGAGTCTTGTACTTTCATAGCAGAATTAATCTCAACATAGTAAGGTTCATCATTCATAGGGAGGGAATCAAATCTTCCTATATCCGTGGTTAACAATCACCAGAGTTCTCAGAGGAGTATTGACGAATCATGCAGAGTCAAATAGTATCAGATGATACATTTTATATCCAGCATAGTAATGAATTCACAGAATGTGTCAAACACATTATGGTTGAATGACCTTCGGAATGGTCGGAAAGGTATCAAACTGTTTGCCAAGCAAAATGGAAAGTGAGGATCAGAATCAAAGTGAAACTTGAATGGTGTAAGGTAACAATGTAGTTCTCGAGGTATTCCAAACTTACTTGGTTACTGAACTTAGGTTGCAAAACTTTCTAACCCCAGAATTAGAAGTCCTCATAAGGCATAACTAAAGGCAAAAGCACAAATCAGAGTGNAGAACAACACAGAAATACTAAATACTAAGTCTGAAATGTAAATCTCTTCTAGTCATCTCTAATCCAGAATATAGCTATCAAGGTGAAGTCCACTAAGCTCTTATGCACTCTTCACTCATATCCCAGCTTCCCTCTAAAACCTGCCGCGGTGAAAAGAAATGCGGCTGAGCTTAGAAAGCCCAGTGAACAGATATATACAGACGAAGTAATGATAATTAAGCAAAAGTAATATATGATGCATTGGGGATAATATCATAAGGTATGAATAACATGAGAAGGTAAAGTGTAAGGTATAAGACAGTAATCCACCATGAGCCCATAACAGATCATATCATATCATAACATAAGTAACAATATCTTCATAATCATATAGAGGGAAGACCTCTCAGATAATCAGACAAATGAGGGGTGTCCTCAATAAGTGGAGTAGCTAGCTCCAAGAAATGTGAAAGGAGTGTATCACACACAAGCTCCAGTCACCAGACGTATATCATAATCATATAATAGTTAAATCCACTAAACAGAAACAAATCTAGGATGCATCTATACGTCCCTGCAGACAAATTATAATAATAGTGGATATAACAGATACAGATAAGGGAAGGTGTGGAACATCACTCAACCACACTAGAGTCATGCCATTGGTGCATCAATGACACGGCCAAGTTACCTTCATGGCTAGGGAAACAGATTTGGCTCGGGTATCCAACTAGGAATCAGATAACATATCATAATCAGAGTGTCATATCAAAAGGTTCATATCATATGGTCCATATAAAAAAGGTTCAGAAATGCATAGCAAAGGTTCATATCAAAAAGGTTTAGAACAAAGGGGATCATAGCAAAGGTATCAAATCAGAAGCTAATCAAATCGAAATGTAGAAGAGTCATGAGAAACCTTAAGAGAAAGGTCAGAATATCTGTACCTCAAACCGATGACAAAGCAAAATAAGGAAAAAGGACCAAACAGAAATAGGAACCACTCCTTCTTCACAGAACCTAAATGAATTAGAATCAAAGCCAAGAATCCCATTATTGATCGAATCGAGGCAGGATGGACGAGAAAAGGGGCGAGAAGAAGACAAAGAGAGGGAGACCCCTTTCTATTGCCTTCCCTTTTGACTTCTAGACTGGTTCATCGGTACTCAGCAGTTCATTTTAGTCAGATTACTTGCTTTTAGGTTATCCTTCCATATTTAGCAGGTTTCTATTTTAGGTAGCTTTTCAGTTTGAGTAACTTTCCATTTATAGTAAGTTTCTAAAAATAGCAAATTTCCATCGTTAGCAAGTTCCCATAATTTGAAATGTCCATACTTAGTAAGTTTCACATTAGATTAGGTTAAGTATTCAAAATGTACAATCATAATTAGTTTAAGGTTTATTTAGGTTAATTTATAAATTTTAGGGTTTAGAATGACAAACTTCCAACTTTAGGTTTTAAAGCGTAAATATCATAAGTTCTTCATTTAGTCCAGATTAACCCTCTTTAATCATCAGTTTACAATTTATTTCCCTTTATTTAAGTAATTTACATTCATAACCCCTTTATTCTTAATTTTATCAAATAACTCTTATGTTTTCAGAATTTCAGCTTTTAATCACAAACAAGACCTGACTTTTCGAATTTATTAACCATATTAGAACTCAAAACTAAAATTCACCAAAAATCACTTGATTCACCTGCTTGAGCAGGTTAACCTAACGGTCGTTAGGTTTATCATTGCACCGTTAGTCCTTTAGACTAACGATCGTTTATCATGACTACATACAATGACAAAAAGTAACAAGTTAGATGACTTTTATAATTTTTAAAATTTATGTACGTTTTTTACACGTTTTTGCGCACATTTTTATACACACATTTTTATACACGTTTTATGCATTGTTTTTACGGATTTTCATACACACATTT
>LBNU01031950.1:98927-122268 GCA_014162995.1 Artemisia annua
TATCTAAGTAAACACTATTCTCCCACCATTGTTTGTCCTAAAACCAAAAAATATAAAAATATAAGTAGATTAGAAGTAGAAAACTTTGGTTAGTTGACTAGCAACTAATTCCGCCCTATCCTCCAAAACCAGAGATTTTACTGCTTTCATAAAACATAAAAATACAAAAAGAATCTTCCTCCACCCTTAGACCTAGATTAGAGTAGCCTTTAGCCTAACGAACACTATTCCCTGCGAGAGAACGATCAATCCCCCGGTACTTGCCACTACACTATACTACATCGGTCAGGTACACTGCCTGGTGGGGATTGCAAGCTTCTCGAGATCCCTCGAGAGGTAAAACGTAGTGCGTGTTGCAGTCCCGCACGCATCAGAAATCTTTGAAAAACTTATCTCTTTGTGTTTTTGTATAGTATTGTAAAAGTATTTTGCACTGTTATTGGTCTAACAAGTTTGTTTCTACTGCTAATTACACTCTGCTGCTAATACTCTACTCTACTGCTAGAGTATGACTTAGCAGTATAGTGCTCTGTTTGTATTTGTGTTTTGGAATAATCTTTTGCAGGGAAAGTTTAAGTGTTAATGATGTTCTTTTGAGCTAATGGACATTCAAAGATTGCACTGAAGTTAAAGAAGAACAGTGATAATTCATTAATCATTCAAAGGATGATCATTACAAGCAAAAGAAGATTACAAAAAGCTTTCAAAACACAAAAAGAAACATTCACATAACCATAAACACCTATCACATGGGACGTTTCCCTTTGGCCTTGGAGTCTCTTTTCTCCTGTTCTTGGGCAACATTGGCAAGAGCATCTCTAAAGGATTGGGAATCAGGCATGGTTCTGTTTCTTCCCATGGACTGAGTTGCCATATCCCACACTCTTGGACACACCAAGCCTATCACAACTCCATGTGATTCAGATGGTCCCTCTGCTTGTGAAGATTGAGTGTGAGAAGGAGGAACTGATGCTGATGGTTGTGGAGAAGGAGGAACTGGTGCTTCTGCTTGGGTCTTTGGAGGAGGAACTGGTGCCTCTGGTTGTGAAGGTTCTGCTTGCAAAAACTCCAAATGCTTTCTCAAGGCTTTCACCAAAGCCTTTGGGATTTCTTGAGCCAATGAGGAGTTCATGTGTGGTCCTTGTGGTGGATGAGTTGGTTGTGATGCTTGTGGTGGATGTGATGGATTTGGTGCCTGGTAATCTCTATGATAAGGAAGGTATTTTGCATTGATGTCATGTTGGAACTTCCGGGCTTGTTCCTTAGTTCTTCTACCACATCTAGGTGGTCGATATGGTGGAAGATATGGTGCAAAGGGTGGATTGTTTGACTCTGAGTCTG
Source organism: Artemisia annua (assembly GCA_014162995.1). Classification (NCBI taxonomy): domain Eukaryota; kingdom Viridiplantae; phylum Streptophyta; class Magnoliopsida; order Asterales; family Asteraceae; genus Artemisia; species Artemisia annua. The sequence goes on from LBNU01031950.1 coordinate 100,269, forward strand.
AAGAGTCTGATGATATGTTGATTATATCTCTATTATCAGACATTGTGATTGTTTTGGAAAAGATTGGAGATATTGATTAAGTTTTGTGGTGTTTTTGGAAGTGATTAGGGTTTGCTTGGAATATCAAGTGGATTTGATCCCCTTTTATTGAGGATCAATTAGGAGTTATGGTAATTAATGAGGAGTTGGTGATTGGTATTCAATTTTTAGTAACTGCCTTTTCATGAAGATATTTGATTCGTTTTTTGACTTTTTATCCAAGAAAAGTCAAACTACTGCTTGGGTTCATAAGCAGTAGTCAACTCTGCTGCTAGTTATAGGACTCTGCTGCTGGGTGTCTGCTGCTACAAGTTGAAGTTGAAGGACGGTTATGTACCTTCTCCTAAGCAGTTTATAACCTAATTGAATCACCTTTTCTCTACACAATAACCACGAATTGCAGTTTAAAAACCAACCCACTCTCCATTATCCTCCAAATTCTAAATCCCCAAATCTCAAGAACCCTAAATCATGGACATCGATCGAGCATGGGCCAAAAGTCATAACATTGTGGCAGAACTTGACACAGATGTTATACCCTCTGAATTCACAGATATGGCAAACTTTCTAAATGCTACATCTCTTAAGTATGCACTTACTGTGAATCCTACCATATATGCTGCTCACATCAACCAATTTTGGCAAACTGCAAAAGTCAGAAATTTGAATGGAGTATACAAGATTATCTGTTACATGCTATCAATATAATGCTGCCATATGATGTTTTTGATACTGCTGCTTGAATTAACTCTACTGCTACGCTGTTTTCACTCTGCTGCTACCTTTAGTACTCTACTGTTGTTGAGTATTTAGACTCTGATGCTATGCTATTAACTCTACTGCTATACGCTGCTGCTGAATTTTTGGTTCTGATGCTCGGTTTTTGTCAATGTTAAAGGGTTCCTTAAAGCCATGTTTTATAAAATTTAATTGTTTGAGGGGAAGGAGCTTCAAGAATACATAGGTTTTATGGTAATTCGACAAGAAATTTTATGAGCAGATATGTTTGATTTTGGTTACACACACAGGAAGGATTGTTTGATTATTTGGGTTACACACACAAGGAGTTTGGTTTGGTTATTGTTCTTAAACGTTTTTAAAGGCTCGCATTAATTTTCTTATTGGAGGAGATGAGTATTTGTTTCTACTTTGATGATGCAGTGGAATTTTTCAAGGTTGTGTCTTATTATATCTTAAACGGTCTCACAACGTTTAAAGATAACTTGTTTGTTTATACGGTGGTGACAACAATTTGACGAATCTGGCAATGTGTGATTTTTCTTATGATGCTCTATGCACACATTGGCTATCACTTAAAGGAGTTACATTGTAGTGCTCAGTGTCTCACAAAGGATGAGGATTTTGTCAAAGGATTGCGGTCTACTTATATTTCCTGTTTGTATAAGTTTGGAGTCACGTGGTTAGTACAAGACATAAGATACAAGGTTGGTTTCTTTTACTTCAGCATCAAACTGGTAATGATTGGTTTTCTTCAACAATATATAAAGCCTACAGATTTGAAGAATCATTTGATGTTCATGCATCACTCGAGGGGAAGTTTCTACGGTTTATTCATTCTCTATTTGTTGATAACAAAAAGGGGAAGAAATATTGTGATGGCATGGCATGGTTTAAGGGGAAGACAAGTTTGTTTTTATTCATGGTGAGATTTAATTATCTCAACTTCTCTACTTCGTCTAGGGAAGTTCGTACAAGAACATGTTTGTTTTGTCATCATCAAATAGGGGAAGATTGTTGGGTTTATAGATTTGATGAGACAAAACAAGAAGAATGAAAACAAGGAGGGCTTAAAATGACAAAGGGGAAAAGCTTAATCGTAGGAATATTACAGAATATTTGTATTATGTTAAAAAGATTTGTCTGTATTATTTTGTTCTTATCCCTTTGTAACCCTAGCTCTCTAGTATATAAAGAGAGGTAGGGAACGTATATTTGTGTGCACAGAAAAGATGTAGTCTACAGTAAAGGTGTGTGTGTGTGTCTAGGGTGTGGTTCATTGTAAACGCCTAGACTAGAGTTAGTTGTTCGATACCTTCAAGATCTGAGGTGTCTTAGATCCCTGTTACAGTTAGGTAACACGTTATATTCTGATCAAATATAATTGGAGGTGATGATGGTGAAAAACCTTGTGTCAATAACTTTGATTTGTTCTATTCCGCTGCATATTGTTATTATCATTGTTATTGTTAACCCTAGATGATATGAGGTCTAAACAACCTCGAGCTACAACGATTCTACACGTACATGTACACAAGGTGAGCAAATGAAGTCTTATGGTCATTTGGGGTTCAAAGGTTCATATGTGAAAACGTTTCAAGGGTGTGTTTGGTGGCATAATACACAAAGGGTCCGTTTGTTGTTGTAACGTGACCAAAAACACAACAAGGGATCGAGTTATGGTTTGTAGAAGTTGTGGTTGGTTATGGCTAGGATAATATGACCCTTATAGTCATTTGGGAGGCTTGTGGAAGTCGTGGTACACTTGTGAGTCCAAATGATCACATGCGTGACCAAAACAAATAAATATGGGTCGAATAGGTTATTGTGAGTCCTTGCGAGACTTGTATTGTGTTTTACATAGGTCAAATAACTTAAAATAAGTATTGAGGAGGTTCTAATGACCTTGGAATGTCTCATGCAAGCTTATGCATGTTGTGGGATTTTGTAATGTACGTTTATGTATGTATCGAGACAAAAGAATTGAGCTAGTCACGTTTGTGAGTTTAGTGACTTATGAATCAATGGGAATCACTTAGGGAGTCATATGTGAGTCTTTGGAAGTCATTAGGATCAATGGCAACACGTTTTGCACATTGTGACTCAAGTTGGGTACGTTTGGAGATGTTGTGGTCTCGTTAAGCTTTGCCCGTATTTTACTATTCATATGTACGTATTATGTTGAAATATAAGTTGATCTCGATTCTTTTGAGTATGTAAAATGAGGTTATAGCTTTTATTCCATGTGTTGTTTGTAGAAATCGCGAATACGAGTGCCAAAGTGAACGCGATTACACGTTTAGTATAACTAGTTATGTTTTGAGTTTTTGGGCTTAATTATTGGGCTTGTGAGTTCTGTTGGCCCATTAAGAGTTTAAATGGGATCCGGTTGATGTTTTTGGGCTAACTCACATGGGCTGGAGTTGTGTGGGGCCCAGTAAGTGTTGTTGGTTTAATTTGGTCATGTGGGGCCAAATGTGAGCATTGTGGGTCCCACTGAGTAGTAATTTAGTTTATCTTGGCATTGTGGGGCCCACTTAGGTGTAATGCACTTTTTTTGCATTGTGGGGCCCAATGAGATGAAATACACTTATGTGGGTGTTGTGGGGCCCACTGAGAGGAATGTGGGTCCAATAGGAGGTTGTGAGTGCAATGTGTTGCATAAGTGATAAAAAATGATCCATAGTTGTGTTGTGCCCTTTCCAGGTTATTGTGGTTTGCGTGTGAGCTCGTTCTAGATAAGTGTGAATCACATAGCATGTATTGATTCATAGTTGCATAGTGTAAACAAAAGTTTAAAATTTTGCCTAAAAATGGGTGCATGAACAGTAATATACAATTACCTCATGTTTAGTGTTTGTTAATAACTGGGTTTTTCACATGATTTTGCAACAAACCACAAAAACCAACTACAACCTTAACTGTCAATCTCATCTCCAAACATAGAACATGACTCAAGTATGAAAAGAATACAAAGATCTCAAGTTCGTACTTCGATTGATATTAAAGAATCTTTAAAGATATTACTAAGGATTAGGATCCTCTCAAGTTCATATGAACATGACTGATAAAGTTCTCTCATAATCAAAAAGAAAATTGGGTCCCTCAGTAGGACCCATTTTTGTTTGTGAGGGAACAATACCGGTAATGTTCATATAAACTTGAGAGGATCTCAATCCTATTACTAAACCCATCAAAGATCTTGACTAAACAACAACAACGATTAAAAAAATCAAAATGAACCTACCCGAGATCTTATAAAGATCTCGAAGCCATAGAAGACACGTGAAAAAGGGCGTTCGAATGTTTATGTGCTCGTTAAGTTCTTAGCCGTGGGTGTGGAAAAAGAAAGGAAGTGTGATGGTTGATGCGTATTCATGGAGATATAAGGAAGGGATTTTGATTTGTTGTTTGCTGCGTCCTATCGTTTGGAGTTATAAGGATGTCGGTGATTTGTTGGGTGTTGTGTTTCGTTGGAAAAGGAGATATAAGGATGGTATTAGGAGTTGCGTGTTTCTTTATGGAGTTATAAGCGAGGCTGCACTTGTTAGTGTAGTTTATTTGGGGAGATAAGGGTGGATGTGATTGTGAAATGAGAAGATGAAAGATTTTGATTTAGATTCAAGTGAGTTTGACCACAATGACCAACTTGGTCTAAGTTGAAAATAAAAAAATATTAGATGGAAACTAAAAAAAATAAAAATACGTGAATATTTTTAACCTTTACAATATCAACGTTTATGTTTAACAATAGTACATTTTTGATCATGTTTTTAACATGCGTAAAAATTAGAAAATTCATTTCTAATTGACAAAATTTCACGTTTGGTCCCTCAACTCTACCACTTTTGTGCATTTCATCCCAAAAAATAAATATGTGGCGTACGGCATCCTTGTATTTACCAAACGGCGACCCATTTGGTCCTTTTCACCCCATTTTGGGTGATGGACATTATCCTCGCCCGTCATCTGATGTGGCAAGGCTTGGTTTTTTTGTCTTTTCACCACTTTCATCTTCTTACATTTGGTCCTTACTACAATTTGTATATTGTAGCAATCTCTTCGCATGTTTCATCCCTAACAACACGCTTTTGTACTGTAAATATCCGAACGTTGCTATGAACTAAAGCATGTAAATATACGACCGTTGTGCATATCATAACCATGTAAAACATACATCTTGAACATACATCTTCCCAAAAGAAAAAAAACAGAGCAACGATGGTGGTCTGCACATGTAGTAAACTAGTTGTTGTCAAGACTTCAAGGACAAACAGGAATCCAGGTCGCCGTTTCTTTGGTTGTCCAACAATTGTGAAAGTTTGGTTATTTTGTTGTTTGTTTACAAAATTTTGTTCTGTATTTAAACATTGTGCTGTTTCAGGTCTCAAACTGTCCTTTTCTTGGATGGTTGGATCCTCTGATGCGCCCAAGGTCAGTAGACATTATCCCTGGTTTGTTGAGGAGGATTAATGCTTTTCAATGTGTTGTTGAAGAGCTTGAATAACAGCGGTCCAAGTACAAGAAGTATATCATCATCAGTTGGGTTTTGTTTGCTTTGTATGTTTATTTTAATGCTTGACATGTCTTAACCCATCCCCCATTAAGTCTCTTTTGTGTAGTAGTTGTTAGTTTGTGATGGTGGTGGATGAATGTTTTTAGTATTTTGGAGTAGATGATGCTAGTTGGGTCATGAATTCGTTTGTAATGGTTGTCATTGACCAATGAAAGTTCATGTTTGAATAATGGCTAAATCCAATTGGTTTGTGATCAACTGAATGTTCTTTGGTATGGTGGAGTATGTTGTTCGCTTGTTCAATGCATAATATGATTGGAGTGTGGGAAGTTAACAAACCATAAGGCTGCAGTTTGACTTAATAAAGTCAACTAAGTGAACCATTTTGATTATTCACTGGTAAACATCTTTTTTGACTTTTAAAAGTCAACATGGGTAAATGCAAGTTTGTAAAGTCTTTAACTTAAGTTTGCAGCCAAAAGACACGTGGCAACCGAATAGAGTGTCTCGGGATTTTTTTTTGCAACGACTAAATTTGAAAAGTCAAACCTGTCAAACCTTTCTCTCCCAAAGTAACACGGCAACTGAAACGATTGCATAGGGACTACTCATTTCCTTCTTTATTATGCTTATTTAAACGCACCAAACCACACACACACTCCACCAAAACACACATAAACCCAAAGAACATAACCACTGACGATGGCTATCTACATTGGTACCGAGGAAGAGGAGTGGAACAAAGTTTTGAACAACCATTATTTAATGGATTTAGTTCTTGAGGGTTATGGCGCTGAACCAATTGCTGAGTATGGTGCTTACTGGAAGATACCGAAGGAGTTGAGGAAACGGATTCTTACTTGGCTGAGGAAACAAGCTGGCAACTATGAGATGCTTTTGGGTGATATGGAGGAGGAGGAGAAGAAGGAGGAGTTTGATGAGTTGGACCAGAGGATCTCCCATCTTGAAGATGTGCTCAAGCATCTCAAGGATAAGAAGGAGAGGAAAGACAAGGAGAGGAAAGAAAAGGAGATGAAGAAAAGGAAGAAAAAGGGTGATGCGGAAGGTAGCGGTTCAAACTTCTAATCAAGTGTGTGATTAGAAAGTTTTTTGGAAATTTGTAATCTTGTTTTTTGTAATGAGATCAACGAAATTATGGAATTTGAATCTTTATGTTTCAATTTTTATGTTTGTGTTTTAATTTTTATGTTTGTTTTTCAATGTTTATGTTTGTGTTAACCTGTTTACATTTTTTAGTTTAACAATTGCATATGCAGTATAGTGTAGTGTAGTGTTTGGTGCAAAATGTGAATAATACCACTATTAGATATCAAAATTTACTTCATGACCAATAACCATAAACTGAAAGTGAAACGGGTGCATAAACTAAAAGTCAAATGGGTAAAAAAACATGTCATTCATATAAAAAAAAACTCGGAACATGAACATTAAAGTTATCATTAAGTAGAACATGAACATTAAAATAGTTTCATTACATGATTACATTAATCAGACAGATATGCCTTATGTGAATCATCGTATGAGAATGTTCCTAAACATTCCTCTTCTTCTTCATTACATACAACAAATTTGTTTTTCTTTTTATCTTTTTTTTTCTAATTTCCTGATAGCATGTTTCTCCTTCCAATGCACCTCTGCCCTCGCCTTTGCAGCAAGCCTTCTACTCTCCACTTCAGCAGCGCTTGGAGCTGCCTCCTCCTTTTCTTCCTCACACTCTTTTTCTTCCACCTTCCAATCCTCTTCCAAGGCAGCTTCTACTTCATAGTAGAAGCTTTCATCGCCTTCACCTTTAGGCACCTCTGCCTCTTTCCTTTCATCCTTTGGTCGTTTCATAACCTCCTCATTTTCTTCTTCCTTGGTTTGGGTAGCTACTGCATCTCTGTCTCTCTTGTTTCCAGACAACATGGTTACAATTTTTTTGTTTGATTTTTTATAGAAGTAGATTGGTATGCAGCATAATGTGGGAGTAACAAATTTATACACAAATAATGGGGAAAACGAAGAGTCTATATTCAATTTTACAGACTTTTTTTTGGACTCTTTAGTTCCTCATTCTTTGTTGTAAATATAAACACATTTATATTTCCTTTTTGTTTAGGAATGTACCTCTGAGTTGTATTTATTTGTTGTATTTGTTGAATAAAAATTGTTGTCTTTCATTAAATGTAAATTTTTGAGCAGGGCTCCATAAACCCTTTTTGACAATATTAAGTCAAAGACTACATGAGAGTGAATAAATGCATATTCATTACCAATAATAAAAGAACATAAAACAGTTCTTCATTACAAAAGATACATAGATACTGGATATACCATCAAAACATATTACAATTATTATCATGAAGTGCCATAATTAACTGGTACAAGTTTCCTTTTCCTTGACTGCCTTCAAGGCTTATTTGCAGGAGTGGAGGTTGAACCTTTTTAGCTCTATCCTTTAAATACTTGGCATAATCAGAATCAGCAGTACCAATGACATAATGAGAACTTGTTGGAATGGTTCTTGAACCTCATGCACTTGAAGCTTTAAATACACGGCATAATCAGGATCAACAGGACCAATGATATACTCATAAGAGGTTGTAGGAGTGGTGCTTGAACCTTTTTGAGCTTGAAGATTTAAAAACTTGGCATAATCAGGATCAACATGACCAATGATATACTCAGACCTTGGAGATTTTCTTTCTAAAGACCATAAAAAACTAAAAAAGAGAGCTTAACAAACAGTAAGAATGTTAACACAAACCAACCGTATTTTAATAAACCCAATTATAAATCAAAATAGAAATAACAATACCTTTTTTGTTTGTGACCTTCAATGTTTGTGAAGTAAGGTTCATAGATATTTAGGTTTAACAGAAGTTTAGGTTACAAGATTTATTATGTGTGTTTGTGTGGGTGGGTTGAGTGGGTATTTAATGAGATGGGATTAAATGAGATGAAAAAATGTGGTTGGACGGTTGGGTGGGTATTTAATGGGTTGGGTGGCCTGCACACGGCATTATCGGCTCATCAGTAGTAACCTCCTTATAGCTAACAGTAGTAAAAAGTTAGTACTGTTAGTACAAATTTCCTTCTAACAGTACTAATCAGTTACTACTGGTAGTGTAGTTATCTTCTCACCAGTACAAACTTAGCCTACCATTCAATAGGCCAATTCTAAACATCATTGACCATTCCTTGTAGGAGTGTTTGTCATAGCACTTGTTAGAAGTTATTACTCTTTTACCTACCTTACACAATGAAAGTAAAACGTGTGTATTTAAAAGTACAAATATACGATACTGAAGTAAATTCTCCTACCAACTAGGATAGTGAAGTAAAGTCTCCTTCCTACTTGTCTTCTAACATAGATATGGTACAACCTTCAACTCAAAAGATAAAGAGAAAGAAAATAACTGGTAATGATGACAGCGACGAATGCATTGTCTATTGTATGGATGTTAACTGTTGGAGGCATGCTTACACAGATGGAAGTGTTGTTATACTTACCAAAGCTGGTTGTGCAGAGTCAGACCAAGTAAGTGGTGGAGTTATCGGTCTGCATATTAGAAGTGGAAACAAATCTGCAAGGGGTGGTGTAGTGGGTGGTGTAGGTGGAAGTGGGAAGACAACAACAACCAAGGAGAGTATTGAAGAAGAAGAAATTGCAGATGCAACTGAAGCAAGTCAAGCAAAAAAGAAGCACAAAAAGAAGCCAGGAAACTCCATTAAAAACAACAAGAATTGAATGACTATGCTCTATTACATCTGTGTCATGGTTTTGGGCATGTCCAAGCCACTAATATGTTTTAGCATATTTCCATTTTCATGTTATGGTCTGTGTTTTATGGTTTCATTAATGTAATTTCATGTTTATGTTTGTGATACATATGAAATACACTAAAAAAAGTAAAATCATATTTGAACACATTATACAAAGAAAATTTGAATCATAAGATCCATTTCATTGATTAACCATAACCATAATATTACAAAAGGAACCCACCCTAACCTACATCAAACAACCCCGTCACGTATACCTTTCCCTCATAGCAACTCTATCTTCTTAAGAATCTTCTCGCGTAATTGCTTGGCCATCCTCATCAATGCCCTCGCCTTATGCAAATCAATAGTCTGGAGTCTCCTAAGCTTCTTCGTTTTGTCCTTTGCATTTGTCGAACGTGACAATTTTTGACGTTCAGCTATAAGCTCCCCTCTACGACCAACCCTAGCAGTAATCTTTTTTTTAATACTTCTCCAAATCGTGTGACCTCTTTATGTCGTGAAGAATATCTGGCTGGTGATGCCCAAGAACAATTTCGGTCACAACAAATGAGTGAACGAGGGTTGTGAGGTCAAAATCAGTCATGTTCATGGTTATATCAGTGGGGAATTTGAGCTTGTATTAAGAGTGAATGTTTTGAGGGATGATTGAATATGCTAAACAGGAAGTGTGGGGTAGGTAGAGGCGTATTTAGTAAGCACACGTTTTCCTTTCACTATTTGGGATGGGTAGGGACAACCTTTGCAATTGACCCTTTTGAGTAACTAGCATTCATATGCTTGATCATTTGACTTTACCAAGTCAAAAACCATTATAGATATCCAGGTTCATGCACATTGTGATTCTTACCCATTTTGTCCAAAATATGTATACGAAACAAGGTTGTTTATAGTTAATGAAACGACCTATATGTCTTGTACCATAGTAATTGATGTTGACAAAATGTAGTCAAACAAGTCACAAAACAACTAAACTAAGTGAACTAATTCACACAAATGCAATCCAACACATAACATAAAAGCAATATGGGGAAAATTGCCACCCAGGTGGACTTATATAAGTTTGCCTATTAAAAGGACTTAGAAAATTGCTACATATGTGAACTTTAATGTCTGCCTATAGAAGGACTTAGGTGAGTACCACAGCTGTGGACTTTGATTGTTTGCCACTTATGTGGACTTTTATAATAGACGTTTGATAACAACCATTCTACTAAAACACAAATTATGCGCGTGATGTGTCGTTGCGGTTTAGCAGTGTTAATGCCTACTCAAGTTTTACATTTATATTTAGCCGACTTATCAATAACACACACACGTAACGAGCAGTGTACCCGGTCAGTTTGTATATAATGGTAAGCAGAGTGTCGATCACTAAGAGTGGAATGTATTATCTAGTTATCCTAATCAGTATTTTAATGTCCTAAGTTAGTTTTACAGCCTAATCTAACGAAAGGGGGTTCAGCCTGAGAGACTGGCACAGTTTGGTTATTAATTAAACAGTAAATTAAACTAATGAGCACGAATCAGCGAATAGCATACACGTACAAAGATAGATAATAGAGACTATAAGAAGACCTTTCCTGATAATTAAGCAGCTTGTCACTTGTTTTATTGCTAGTTTTATATGTAGTGTATATTAGTTAAATCTTTCTCGTTGGTTTCATTATATCGGTGAGTAAACCCTTAATGATTACTTATGACTATCCTATTTATCCAAAGACATCGAATTAAATAGGCGAGGAAGTGGTATTGCGGCCCAAGCAGTGCTCAGCTAGACACAGAGGTTATCAATGCACTAATATAAATTCACCAAAGACATCAAACATATAAACTTTAATTGATGGGAAAGAAATTTTAAGACGGGCATATGATCTTGCGTACTCACATACTACCGGCCATCTATCCTGATGAATTAAAGCTTACTATTACAATAAAACAAAACTACTTAATGAATTGAATACATGCAGGACCTTCTTACAGCTCTAATATCTTCGTTTGGGGCGTGTCTTGTGTTGCTTGTTCGTCTGAATTTGACTCCTTAGGGTTATGATGCACACAAAATTCGTCTAGGTCTTGGGGTATTTATATTTTCTGTCTGAGGGTTCGATGCGGCGCATGTAATTGGTAGATGCGGCGCATTGACTTAACTTCGCGTGGGGTCCAAGCTTATTATATTCTGGAATATTCGTACACCGCCTTTAGATGCAGCGTAACTTGAATCTTTATGCGGCGCATGTCCTTCAGTTGTCTTGGATTAATTCTGGTGAAGTCTTGATAGTGATACGCCGTATGTCAATTGTATAATGCGGCGTATCTGAAGTAGAACGAGCTTGATCTTCTTCTTTGACCAAAGTTTCATATGCGGCGTATGGTATAATTCCATGCGGCGCATTCTTCAAAGTCAGGCAATGGTCTTCGAATTCATCTAAGTATGATATTGCGGCGTATCTGTTGAGTGAGATACGGCGCATCTTCTGGGTTTTAGTAGACTTTTGACATCTTGCTCATTTTGCTCCATAATTAGTCCAAAATCGCCAAGTTTCACCTTTTACCTGTTTTTACCTGAGAATCATTAAAGTAAACATTAAAGCATCGATTCTCATACATAATAAAGTAAAACAAGTTAAATAAACAGGATAAATAATGATGATAAAATGTACTTATTTGAGTTCATCAAATATCCCCCCACTTGAACTTTACTTGTCCCCAAGTAAACCTTAGATTTAATTTTATGAAAATGCATCCTAAAAGGTATTAGGATTTGTTTTTTAATAATTAAGCACGTATTCGTTTTATCACAATCACGCAACCAACCACTTAACGAAGTAGAAAAAAAAAATTTTCAATATAAAACAATTCTAAATTGTTTAGTTGCTAGTTGTGACGAATATTCTATCATAAGCTTGACAAGTATGCGCATCTCCCCCACTAAAGCCAAGTAGTAACAAGTCTAAAGCGGTAAAAAGGGTTTGTTGGTTAAGGGTTGATCATCCTTTTTAATCTCTATCGATCTCATATTCCAGAAAAGGCGACGAAATAACGAATACATGATCGAATCCACGACCACGATACTCGCAATTGCTCAATTCCTTAACTCGAATAGGCTAAAGATAGAACCAAGTAATCTTCACCAATAATATTATATCAAAAAGGGCGACAAAATCATAAATACATAATCGAATCCACGACTATGATACTTAAGATTGCTCGAATCCCTAATCTCAAATAAATCAAAGGTTTGGATGAAGAATGATATAGGGTTGGATAATAATTGGGATACAAATTGGTGTAAAATAAACAAAAAAATTAACAAAACAAATAGATTAAAATCCTAAGTGTGGTTAATTACTTTCCCAACCATCCCATGAATAAGACTCATATCATTGAATAACTCACGCTTTTGACTCATGTAACTCACGCTTTAGGTAGACACGAATTATACTCAATAAAATCTTAAACAAAGAATAACCTTAGTTGGCGTTCCCGTAACGGCCAACTCCCATTCAATCATAAATATAATATACAACAACAAATAGTGGTGATATCTCCCACTTTACAAAACTTTACATAAGTTGGTTAAAACAAACTTCCAACTTCTTCTCTTTCTTTTTCTTTTCTATTTTTTTCGATTTTTTTTTATGTGTAAAATTTCACAACTTTTTCTATCACGATTTTTCCGGATAATTTTTCCATACTTTTCATAACTTTCAGAAATAACTGTAATAGTGAAAGTAGTAAACACACGAAAAATAAACTAAAAATATATAATATGTACTTTCACTCCAATTGCATTGTGCAATTTCCCGACCTAACCAAAGATAATGAATTACGCACGCGAACACAGGTAATGTAAGGAAACACACTTTGCCTAAAATAACTAACCATGGATTTCAATCTACAGGGTAGGCTAAGGTGTAAGGGTGTAACGAAACATTTTAACAAAGGTGTAACTTGTAAGAAACGAAAGGAATGGCTCTGAGGGTTTTTTTAGGGGTATCTTACTCTAAAAGTGAGAGTAAACAAAAGGGTTTATACGGGGGTTAACTAACCAGTGTAGTTAGTTAATATTACATAACATATAAAGGCTTTTTGGGTGTAATCCTAGAATTTATTAAGTTAGACAAGTCACTCCAATTATATCAATAATACTCATTATGGTGGTCTCGAATAGTATACAAGCCAAGTTCTAAAGTTTACAAGTCACCAGCACACTAAAGTTTTTGATTTTAGGCAAAAAATAATGTTATGTGTGCGGCTATGTAATTCAGACTTAAACAAAAACATGCTAAAAAAATTTTTTAAATTTTGATATATTAAGTGCATTTTAAGCATATTTTGAAAAAGTTTGGACAAGTAAGTGTTCTAATTCTCCATCCCCACTTAAGTTAAACAACGTCCTCGTTGTTTGTGTTAAAGGTTAAAACTGGAAAATAAAAGAATTAGAACAGAAAAACTTCCCTGATATTTGCTCGGAATGATCCTCCATTATGCGTTTACGAGCAAAAATCAACTTTCTTGTGGATCATAACGTTTAAGCTTCATAGATGATGTTTCCACAAAAAGTGCAGGAATCTATAATACCACCTAGACTTAACACACCTGAGTTAAGAAGGTTCAAACTTGCATAATACATTAGTAGTTAGTAAAATAAAACATAAAAAGAAAATTAAAATCATCAGGTCAGTCGATACGCCGTATCTTATGGAAGAAGATGCGCCGTATCGAGCCTGAAATTAATACGAATCAGAATCAAAGATGCGTCGCATCCTTAACCAGGGATGCGCCGCATTATATAAACTGACAGAATGTTTTGAAATTTGAAAATTAAAAAAAATGTAGAAAAATAAAATAAGATATGACCAGTGCAGATGATACGCCTCATTCTATGATGGAGATGCGCCGCATCTTCTGCATGTCTGACAGACTCGGCTCAGAACAGAAAAATAAGATAAAAAGTTCGGGTTGTCTCCCGGTCAGCACTTGTCTTTATCCCAGAGTCTTCAAGTTAGCCTCACGTTCAGCTCCTATTTTGTTCTTATTACTTGCCAAATGCCCGTTTGTGATCCATCTCGTGCCTTTGGAACAAAACTCCTTTAATCACCTTTGACAATTGGTGCACTTCAATCGTAAATTCTCTAATCATATTGTTTTGTTCTTTTAGCAACAGTTCATGATGCTACTTTTCACATTCGTGGGCAAACATATATACAATCTCATCGATTGTAAGTTTGATCCTTGGTACTCCGAACCAGCTTGGGAAAATATCAATCATGATTCCTGAAATACAAAACAAATAACAGTAAAAAATTTCTAAGATACAGGAAAGATGACAAGAATTTTCTCCGTTCGAGAATACGAAAAATAAAAGTTGCTGATATCTGCAGACGATGCGCCGTATCCTGAAAAAGGATACGCCGTATCTTATTACGTTAAAATTAAATCAGACTTTTATTTTGAAAAAAATCGATACGCCGCTTTTGAATTAGAATGCGTCGTACCTGTTAAATATCAAAAATCAGTTATATTTTTAAAATTAAAGGCGCCGCATAAGCAAAAGCTAATGCGCCGTATTTTCGTTACATTTCAAAATACAAGATTTTTGATTTAGTGAATGCGCCGTATCAATAAAATCGATGCGTCGCTTCTGTTTAATAATTCGAAAACTGTTTTTAATTTAAATACAAAATACGTTGTATCTGTTAAAACAGATGCATCGCATGGCGTTAGGGTTTCGAAAAATTTCTTATTAAAAACAGAATACGCTGTATCTTGGGGAAAGATGCGTCGTACTCGAGTTATTAAACGCGTTGTATTTTTATAAAATTAAAACGCAATACGCCGCATTTAACAAACAGATGCGCCGTGTCGTTTATATCAGCACAATACAACGACAGCAGTTAGTACAAGAAAGAAAAATAAAATAAAAATAAAAACAAAAAGAAAATTACAGAAAATAAAAACACACAAAAACAGTAAAAATGCAAATTATACAATGAATGCAATCTATCTAATATACAACAAGTTAGGGGTTAGTGTCTAAAAACCTAATAAAAAGAAAAACCTAATTAAAATACTAATCAATTTAACAGATAATAATAATTCACTCCCCGGCAGCGGCGCCAAAAACTTGATGTGCGTGATGTGTCATTGCGGTTTAGCAGTGTTAATGCCTACTCAAGTTTTACATTTATATTTAGCCGACTTATCAATAACACACACACTTAACGAGCAGTGTACCCGGTCAGTTTGCATATAATGGTAAGCAGAGTGTCGATCACTAAGAGTGGAACGTATTATCTAGTTATCCTAATCAGTATTTTAATGTCCAAAGTTAGTTTTACAGCCTAATCGAAAGAAAGGGGGTTCAGCCTGAGAGACTGACACAGTTTGGTTATTAATTAAACAGTAAATTAAACTAATGAGCACGAATCAGCGAATAGCATACACGTACACAGATAGATAATAGAGACTATAAGAAGACCTGTCCTGATAATTAAGCAGCTTGTCACTTGTTTTATTGCTAATTTTATATGTAGTGTATATTAGTTAAATCTTTCTTGTTGGTTTCATTATATCGGCGAGTAAACCCTTAATGATTACTTATGACTATCCTATTTATCCAAAGACATCGAATTAAATAGGCGAGGAAGGGGTATGGCGGCCCAAGCAGTGCTCAGCTAGACACAGAGGTTAGCAATGCACTAATATAAATTCACCAAAGACATCAAACATATAAACTTTAATTGATAGGAAAGCAATTTTAAGGCGGGCATATGATCTTGCGTACTCACATACTACCGGCCATCTATCCTGATGAATTAAAGCTTACTATTACAATAAAACAAAACTACTTAATGAATTGAATACATGCAGGACCTTCTTACAGCTCTAATATCTTCGTTTGGGGCGTGTCTTGTGTTGCTTGTTCGTCTGAATTCGACTCCTTAGGGTTATGGTGCACACAAAATTCGTCTAGGTCTTGGGGTATTTATAGTTTCTGTCTGAGGGTTCGATGCGGCGCATGTAATTGGTAGATGCGGCGCATTGACTTAACTTCGCGTGGGGTCCAAGCTTATTATATTCTAGAATATTCGTACACCGCCTTTAGATGCGGCGTAACTTGAATCTTTATGCAGCGCATGTCCTTCAGTTGTCTTGGATTAATTCTGGTGAAGTCTTGATAGTGATACGCCATATGTCAATTGTATAATGCGGCGTATCTGAAGTAGAACGAGCTTGATCTTCTTCTTTGACCAAAGTTTCATATGCTGCGCATGGTATAATTTCATGCGGCGCATTCTTCAAAGTCAGGCAATGGTCTTCGAATTCATCTAAGTATGATATTGCGGCGTATCTGTTGAGTGAGATACGGCGCATCTTCTGGGTTTTAGTAGACATTTGACATCTTGCTCATTTTGCTCCATAATTAGTCCAAAATCGCCAAGTTTCACCTTTACCTGTTTTTACCTGAGAATCACTAAAGTAAACATTAAAGCGTCGATTCTCATACATAATAAAGTATAACAAGTTAAATAAATAGGATAAATGATGATGATAAAATGTACTTATTTGAGTTCATCAACAAACTTGTCCTGAATTTAAAACATGCCTAAAGGAAAGACCATTGACTGTCGTTTGCTTGGCTGGATTGAGTTGGTATATGACCAGATATTCCTTGCACACCTGAACTTGGACCAGCTTGAGATGCTACATCTCCACCTTGCACAGTTGAACTAGGACCAGCTTGAGAGGCTACATCTCCATCTTGCACAGTTGAACTAAGACCAGCTTGAGAGGCTACATCTCCACCTTGGATAGTTGAACTAGGACCATCTTGAGCAGACCCATTACCCTTAGCTTGTCCAGCTCCAGCATTCTTGAAAACTACATTAGAAAACAAGTTCAGAACAGTCCCATAATTTAAATTAATCAAACAGTTAACTCTGAAAATCAAATAATTACCTTTTCTTGGAGGTTGACCTTGGCCTTTGCATGTAAGCTTGTTATGTCCAACGTGACCGTAGAGGGTGCAAGTAATGACTCTCCTTCTATTGCTCACTTTCCCATTTTGTACAGAGGGTGCATCTTCAAACTTAGACCTTCTTCTCTTCTTCTTTGGTCTTCCTATCTGCACGTGATGCTTTGGTGGCAACAAGTATGTAGCAGAGTTGGTCTTCTCCTAGTAGTTGCTTCCTCTAATTGGTTCTATTAAGTGAGAATATACTTCCTTCCACGTGCTCAACCAATAACAGGAATGTACCCAAGACTCAGGAGGTCTAACTTCAATTCCATTGAGAGCCATATTCCAACAGGCTGCAACAACATGCTTACAAGGTATCCCGATCAATTCCCATTTCCTGCATGAACATGTCTTAAGCTGTGCATCAACAACACACTGATCACCCCATGCCCCTGTTACCTGATATTTAACTCCTCCATTCCATATCACATTCAACGTATGAGCATCTCTCTTAATGGCTTCCAATATTTTAGTTGCAGTAGGGGTTAGAGGACCATCAGTTTTGTCAATTATAGCTTGTACACCTACTATTCTCTTCATGCAGTATTCCCTGATGTACTATAAAAGTGTAATGACTGGCTTGTCCCTTGCTGCAACTATTTTACCGTTAAAGACCTCACAAATGTTGTTGATCAAAAAATCTGTTACTGCTCTACCTATAACACGTAAATATGAAACCATTAAATGATACACATGTCTAAATATTGTACCAATTTTTGTATATATTTTTTTTAGAGTCAAATAAACAAATTACCAAAAAAATGAGATCTTGCCCAATGTTCAGCTGGCATCTTGATCAACCATTCATGTGCTTTAGGATTCAAAGTCTTCAAATGTTGCATACACCTTTCAAAACCCCTAAGAGTTGTAACAGATGCACATCTCCACAAAGCTTCCTTATATTCCATTCCACTGAACTGATGCTTCATATTTTCATGAATGTGCCTCAAGCAAAATCTGTGTTCTGCATTTGGGAACATAGATTGTAAGGCTGGAATGAGTCCCTGCATAAACCAACTCAGTAAGCAAAATATTAACTCATATTATGTTGTATTTAAGAAATCAACTAGGGAAGCATCTTACTAATCTTTTGTCTATCACTGATGAATGTGAAATTTGATCTAGGGTCTAGATCTGTGTCATCACCCAAGCACATTAAGAACCAAGACCATGAACTCTTACTTTCAGCTTCTACCAAGGCATAAGCCAATGGGTAAATCCCATTGTTAGGATCAGGTCCAACAGCAACCAAGACTTGGCCTGGATAAGGACCTTTCATGAAAGCACCATCTAGCCCCAACAATTCTCTTTTGCAAGCCTTGAACCCTTCCTTCAACGGTCCCAAACAAACATATACTCTTTTAAAAACCCTTGTCGGCATATCTGGATTAGCAGTATCTCTATCAATTGCAAGCTTCACTGTGGTATTAGTGTTTGAAGACAGTAATTCACCAATATAGTCCCTAAGCATGGTATACTGTAGGTTGTGATCACCTGTAACATCTCTTTCCGCTTTAGATTTGGCCCTGAATGCTTTTTTCATAGATACCTGAAGATGTAAATCACGTTGCAGCTGGTCTTGAACTGCCTTTCCTGGGATCTGTGGATTAACCTTGACTAAGTCATAGATCTTGTTTGCCAAAAATTTATAAGTGCAGTGTTTTATATCCCTTGATTGAAGGCAAGTGTGTTTGTCTATGTGTGTCTTCACAATCTAATTTTTCCTAATTTTGTCTTTGCTACAATACATGACCCATGGGCATTAACTGCTTTCAAGTTCAACACCAGAACTTCCTACACTATTCCTCTTCCTTTTAGTCCCTCTACTAACTGGGCCACTTGATCCACTAGGCCCAACGCCTGTTGCTTCACTTGGGCCTGTTGGTCCACTTATGAGTGACTCTATAAAGACAGGTATCTGATTATCACATTTAGCTCTTATCCTAAGACCATCATTCTTTATCAACTTCAAATTTCTCCTAGTCTCAATGGGATGCATATACACTCTTTCCTTCGCCTCTGCTGGAGTAGCAAACTCTTGGCCACTGAAAAAATAGTACTTCTGAACAGGATTCTCTGATATGTCATGTTGGGAATAATACTAACAGTTACCACTGCTATGCCTGGAAGAAGAAACTGCTGCAAGAATGCACTAGCAGTGGAAACACCATGACCACTGCTAGTACATATAGTTTCCACTGCTTATTAGATAACTGTTTTGTATCCGTGTATTAGATAAGTATAGAAAAGATCTTGTGAATATCTTATTTAGTTAGAATGATACTTATCTTGTAAAGGACTCCTTGTCCTATAAAAGGAGGTCCTAGGTTTAGGTTAAACATACGACTCATAGCAAAAGCTTCAAGGTGTAACCCTAGTGATAACTAAGATCACTCGTATTATTCTTAATAATATTGAAGCTACAAGTTTGGTTTACATCTGTGTTCATACTTCACTGTTCCATTAACATTCTTGTAACCCTAGTGATAACTAAGATCACTCGTATTATTCTTAATAATATTGAAGCTACAAGTTTGGTTTACATCTGTGTTCATACTTCACTGTTCCATTAACATTCACTCAAATACATCTTCTAAGTATTTTTTGTAAATTCCGCGTGCTACAGAGTATATACTCAAAGTATCTATCTAACACAAGGTGTGTGTTTAGATCCTCATCATGTCATTTTCCATAAGTCTTCTTATTTCCTTTAACTGCTTCCTTTTAGCAAAACCTGGTTCACCCTCAGAACCTGATCCACTCTCAAAACCTTCTACACTTACGGCTTCTATTCCTTCAACAACATCTCCAACTAGACTGCAATTGTCAATGCTGTCATAAGCTTTATTCCCAGTTAGTCTAAACATATTTACTTGCACATGAGGCTCGTCTCCATGGTGTCCTTCATCTTCCATAACAGCCTCTTCTTCATTATGTGAATCACCATTGTCACTGGAGTCTCTGTCATATTTATTATCATTAACAATAGGAATGTCAGCCTGCTCATCATGTTCTGCCTCTTCACCATTACCCTGCTCACCAACTTCCTCACCTTTAGGCTCTTCACCAGTACCCTGCACACCACCTTCCTCACCGCTAGGCTCTTCACCAGTACCCTGCACACCACCTTCCTCACCTCTAGGCTCTACGAATGCATCTTGGTCATGAGCATGTTCCTCAGTTCTACCAGCTACTTCCAATTCTGTTTGGGGAACATTTAGGTCAACATCCAAGCCTACATTTAAGTCCAGGTCATCAACTCCAAAATGTTCGTCATGACTTAAATCAGAAGTATTGTCAACATTCATAGCATCCATATAACTAAATGGTGGACCCATATCCAATTCATTCTCATCAAACTCCATTAACCTAACGATATCAGCTATTTTTTCTTTTACCACATCCTTAGAAGCAGGTTCAACTGGGGTGAAAATAAGGTTTAAACTGCCAAACTGTGAATCAATGTGTGGAAGGTCATTGTTTTGGTTCTCAACACAGTCATTGTCAGCCAATTATGTAAAAGGGGTAGCTTGAGGTGACTTAGCTGAAGGATCACAATTATCAGTATTCTCAGGCAATGTCAAGTACAACATTTGACGAGGTTTTTTTCCCTTAGAGGCACTAGTGCAAGGTGCACTATCCACATATTCCTCTATTCTTGCCCTAGTTTTTCCAGTAACCCTAGTACAACCATGCTCTATATACACCTCAATCAACTTGAAACTATCCACTAGGTAACTCAAACATCTAACATCCTCATCACATGACAGTGGAAACAACCCATCATCTAAAGTACTCATTGGACTTAAGTAATGATAAAACAGAGGCTCATTCTTACCTGTGTAGCCTAGTTGTAGAACCATCTGGTCTAGGTCAAACACTGAGAAAACATCAATATCAACCCTATCAAAGATGTCTTCAGCACTACCAACGTATTCTCTATCAGGAAAACGCATGAATGCCCCACCATGGTGTATGCGTATGCTGAATAAATTCCGTGCATATTCTGCAATAAAAAGTAAGTTACTTAGTAAATAAACATATATTAACACAACTTCATATCAAAATGTATCTCAAAGCAGCTGCATTTCAAGTAATTAATAGTATTCCTTGTCGCACTCCATTTCCAAATGTTCAGTTGGAACACTTGGTCCTTTTTTCTGCATCTTCCATGTTAGAGACGCCATTGTTGGCAAAATTAAGGGACGAGGCTCGAGAGTTTTTAGAGGTGATGTTGATGTGATTGGGTGGGAAAGTGAGAAACTCAATATGGGAAATCGAAAATGTTAGGAAAAGTTGCGGAAAGGTGTACTTATAGAAAGTTGTTAGGGACCAAATAAGCAAACGCAAAATTGGTGAAATGGCGAAAAAACCACGCCTTGCCATGTCAGTGGTAGCGGCGATATAACGTCCGTTTGCCAAAAGGACCAAACGCGCGAATTGGTAGAGTTGAGGGACCGTCGACGCCACATATTTATTTTTTGGGACCAAACAGGCGAAAATGGTAGAGTTGAGGGACCAAATGTGAAATTTTGTCTTTCTAATTTATATTGTTATTTTATTATTATTATTATTATTATTATTATTATTATTATTATTATTATTATTATTATTATTATTATTATTATTATTATTATTATTATTATTATTATTTTAACTAAAAACAAATGAAGTGTAGTGGAAACGAGATGGGAATCTCGCGCGTTGCCGCGGGGTGTTTTCCGAATAGGGAAAGGCGTGATAACGGCCGGTAGCTACTTAACGTCAATTTAGTGACAAAGGACTGACTTTGCAATGGACGTATAGCACGAAGGACCAATTATGTAAATTATGAGAGGACTAAATATGCAACGAAACTCTGAGATGAAGAACCAATTTCGTACGAATTTAAAAAAAAT
>LBNU01031950.1:122343-159047 GCA_014162995.1 Artemisia annua
AAAAAAAAAATAGTTAACGGTCGTTGCTACAGTAACTAACGGCCGTTAATTACTGTGCGAATAAAATACAATAAAATCATTGTAGGGGGGGCACAATCCCATAAAATCATTGTAGGGGGGGCACAATCCCACTGAATGTATATATATATGTTATAATGAGGTCCAAGAGGTTTGAAACCCTTTGGGTATCGCCAAGTGACAGAAGTGATCACCGAAACATTAAAAAATAGACCCTAGAAAGCATTTAAATACCGCCACGTGTAATCCACAGTCTCTGTGATTAAAAATGACGTCCAGGTTCAATGAACCTTAAAGCACGCCTCTTCACCAGTTATCATCCGTTTTATTCTCAGCAGTTTATATATGATCAGAAAACAACATTAGATTCACACAAACACAAATTCAAAACCTTGAACAACAAGAAGAATAAGAATGGCCTTAGCTTTTAGCTCTTCTACTTCCATTGGTTTTTCTTCTTCTTCTTCGTCTACTTTGTCACACAATGATCAACCTGGTAATTTTAATTGTCTATCGGTACAATGTAATTAATGATTGCATTTTCGTTGTTTTAATTTGTTGTTTGGTTTTTTGCAGTGTTTAAGGTGAGTGGTAATACTAATAATTTTCAACCGTTGGATCGGAGTCATAGGGCGTTACCTTTGAATGTATCTGGAAATGGGGGGTTGGTTACCTTGAAGGCTTTGAATGCAAGGAATGATTCCATTGTTCCTTCTGCTGCCACTACTTTTGCTCCTGGTATACTATCTTTTTTTTTTTTTTTTTTTTTTTTTTTTTTTTTTTTTTTTTTTTTTTTTTTTTTCCTGATTGAATTTGCATAAGCCTTTTGATGCTAACTTTGACTTTCATTGGTGCTTGTTATATTAGAATTATTAAATTAAATATGCTAGTTAATGGCTTGTAAATCTCACAACTTCAATATTAATTAAGGGTTTTATATGCTAGATACAAAGCTTGAAACTGTTATTTTTAGTTTAACAACTCAAAATAATCAGAAATAGTTACATAAGCAGAAAAAGCAATCAATTCTGAATACCTCACATTTTGAGGTTTCATACGATCTAATTTGACCAATTCATTATTATTGGATATTAAAGTATGAGTGAGTCATAATATTCGTTTAGCCGTATTCCTGCCTAAGAAATGATTAGTTATAATAAGCACTTTAGAGGTTTCATATGAAGCTAATTTGACCAAAAAAAGTCAATGAATCGGGTTGAAAGTGAAAGTCTTCCTGCCTAAGAAATGATTAGTAATGATGTAATAACTGAAATGCCCTTTGGTATTGGATCAACAGATGTGGTGGAGAAATCAGTAGAAGTTGAGGACATTGATAAACTGAGCAAACATCTTGAGGATGCTTCACCACTTGAAATCATGGATAAAGCCCTTGAGAAATATGGCAATGACATTGCTATTGCCTTCAGGTAATTAAACTAAACATCTACTATCTACCTAGTTTGCAACATATACAATAATCTAATGCATATGAAAACTTGCTACCTTTTCAGTGGTGCCGAAGATGTTGCTCTAATTGAGTATGCCCACCTTACCGGACGACCCTTTCGTGTATTCAGTCTTGATACAGGAAGATTAAACCCCGAAACATACAAATTCTTTGACACAGTTGAAAAACACTACAACATTCGTATTGAATACATGTTTCCTGATTCTGTTGAAGTTCAAGCTTTAGTTAGAACCAAAGGGTTGTTTTCATTTTACGAAGATGGCCATCAAGAATGCTGCCGTGTGAGAAAGGTGAGGCCTTTGAGACGGGCTCTAAAGGGTTTACGTGCATGGATCACTGGTCAAAGAAAAGACCAGTCTCCCGGTACACGATCTGAAGTTCCTGTGGTTCAAGTGGACCCGGTTTTTGAAGGGTTGGAAGGTGGTTCAGGGAGTTTAGTTAAATGGAACCCTGTGGCTAATGTTGCTGGTAATGATATATGGAGTTTCTTACGGACCATGGATGTTCCGGTCAACTCCTTACATGCTCAAGGGTATGTATCGATCGGATGTGAGCCGTGTACTAGGGCGGTGTTGCCTGGTCAACATGAGAGGGAAGGAAGGTGGTGGTGGGAGGATGCGAAAGCTAAGGAATGTGGGTTACATAAAGGAAACCTTAAAGAGGACACAGTTAACGGAAATGTGAATGATACACTTCATGCTAATGGACGCGTCGATATCTTTAGTAGCAATGATATCGTTAACTTGACCAGGCCCGGGATGGAAAACCTGCTCAAAATGGAAGATAGGAAAGATCCCTGGATTGTTGTTCTTTATGCGCCTTGGTGCCAATTCTGCCAGGTACATGACCTTCAACTTTTGCTAGATTTTTATTTAGTTGGTAGCTACCTTGATCACTATACTGAATGATGAGTTGATTTGTGTTATATTTTATTACGAACCGGTTAAATGAGTCGAATATAATATAACTTGGGCTAAAAAAAATCTTGTTATGTAATTGCAGGCAATGGAGGCATCCTATGATGAATTGGCTGAAAAGTTGTCGGGTAGTGGCCTGAAGGTTGGAAAGTTTAGGGCAGATGGTGATGAAAAGGCGTTTGCTCAGCAAAACCTGCAGCTAGGGAGCTTTCCGACAATCCTTTTCTTCCCTAAACACTTGTCTAGCCCAATCAAGTATCCGTCCGAGAAGAGGGATGTTGATTCCTTGTTGGCTTTTGTTAATGCACTGAGATGATAAAAGCTTCGAGTTTGCTGGCTCTTAGGTGGTAGAAGTGGAATTGGGACTGTGTAGGGGTTCATTTTGTATATTATGTGGGCATGATATTTGCGGGCTAAGTCCCGCTTTGTTGCGTGTCACGTGTGGTGGTTGTTTTGTGCTGTAAGGTAACGTCATTGGCCGTATGAAATTTTGAATGTTCTTTCCCTACAATATTGGGATGTAATTTATACTTTTGGTGGGCGTTGACACAACCAAAAAAATAAGCTGGAAGGTATTGAATATATCTATAATTGGTTGCTTATACTCTGCAATCTTTAGGTTTTCTGAGTTCAAAACTTTAACAAAACATTTCATATAAAGAAGAGAATATAAATGTTACACATACGAACATAAACGGTTTGATGTAAATGATTGTACAACTTAAGGAAATGAGTTCTGGTCAGATTGATAAGCTCCAAGTCGTCCCACGTATATTTTCATTCATCTTCCAGTTTCTATAAAATGCTTTTTTTTAAGTCAATATGCCATAATGGCTCGGGTCCGAACCGGGGACCTGGCACATACTAATAACTGGTTAACCTTTTTCATTTATCCGTTTCCTTGTATTTTGTATTTCGTGAAGTATTACTGTATGTGCCATCATTTGAAGAACTGTAATATAAGAAGGTAATTTTCATCTAAATGAAAAAAATAAAGGTAACTAATGAGTCAAATGGGGCATATTTAATCAAGCTGCTATTTTCACAAATATTATATGACTTAGTTACTTGTTACTCCGTATTATGTTTTTTCTTATGCATAATTTTCGCAAATATTAAAAGCTAAAGATGCTGTATGTACTTATAATTTTTGCAATATACTGATTTAGCCTTTACCCATTCTTGAAAAGTGATTAAAATGTATTTTTGGGGCGACCCAACCCGTTTCCACTTGTATTAAAAACTGATCTGTTTTGGGCTGTTAGCCTGTTACACAACCTGCTTGAATTCCCCGGCGCCCGGCTTGCCTGTTGGAGGATTCTAATATATAGAGTAAATTACACCATTCGTCCTTCTGGTTTGCGTTGATTGGCGTCATTAGTCCCTTGACAAAAAAACTGCACCGTTCATCCTTAACGGGCAAACGTTTGGCGTCGTTAGTCCCTCCCCCACTAACGCTTGTTAAATGTTGTTACACCTTAAGTCCCATAAGGGTATACTAGTCATTTCGCAAACCAAAAGGACGAACGGTGCAATTTTTTTTAATACGTTCGTCAGTTCCGTTTTATAATACGTTTTCGTCTGTTTTTTTACGTTTTTGTCCGTTTCTTTTCGTTTTCGTCTCTTTTTTTTTTTATGTTTTCCTCCTTTTTTTTACGTTTTCATCCATTTTTTTTCATTTTCGTGTGTTTTTAACGTTTTCGTCTTTTTTTTCGTTTTCGTCTGTTTTTTTACGTTTACGTCCGTTTTTTTACTTTTTTTTCACGTTTTTGTCCGTTGTTCTA
This sequence comes from Artemisia annua, assembly GCA_014162995.1. Lineage (NCBI taxonomy): Eukaryota > Viridiplantae > Streptophyta > Magnoliopsida > Asterales > Asteraceae > Artemisia > Artemisia annua. The sequence goes on from LBNU01031950.1 coordinate 126,531, forward strand.
ACGTTTTCATACGCTTTCTTCCATTTTTTTACATTTTATCCATTCTTAACCGTTTTTTTCGGTTTCATCTGTATTTTTACGTTTTCCTTCGTTTTTTTTACGTTTTCATCCGTTTTTTTTCGTTTTCGTCTGTATTTTTACATTTTCCTCCGTTTCTTACGTTTTCATCCGTTTTTTCGTTTTCGTCTATTTTTTTATGTTTTTGTCTGTTTTTTTACGTTTTCATCCGTTTTTTTTCGTTTTCGTCTGTATTTTTGCATTTTCCTCCGTTTTCTTACGTTTTCATCCGTTTTTTTCGTTTTTGTCTGTTTTTTTTACGTTTTCCTCCGTTTTTTTCGTTTTCTTCTGGTTTTTTACGTTTTTGTCCATTTTTTCGATTTCTTCTGTTTTTTTCGTTTTCGTCTGTTTTTTGCGTTTTTGTCCGTTTTTTTCGTTTTCGTTTGTTTTTTAACGTTTTCGTTCGCTTTTTTACATTATCATTCGTTTTTTGTTTTTGTCTGTTTTTTTACGTTTTCGTTCGTTTTTTTACGTTTTCGCCCATTCTTTTACGTTTTTGTCTTTTGTTATAACATTTTCATACGTTTTCGTTCATTTTTACATTTTCATACGTATTTATCCATTCTTATCCGTATAAAAACGGATAAGAGTGGATAAAAACGTATGAAAATGTAAAAAATGAACGAAAACGTATGAAAACGTTAGAACAAAAGACAAAAACGTAAAAGAATGGTTGAAAACGGAAAAAAACAGAAAAAAAACGGATGATAATTTAAAAAAACGAACGAAAACGTAAAAAAACAGACGAAAAAGAAAAAAAACGGACAAAAACGTAAAAAAAACAGACGAAAACGAAAAAACGGATGAAAACGTAAAAAAACGGAGGAAAACGTAAAAAAACAGACGAAAACGAAAAAAATGGATGAAAACGTAAAAAAAACGGAGGAAAATGTAAAAATACAGACGAAACCGAAAAAAAACGGTTAAGAATGGATAACAACGTAAAAAAATGGACGAAAGCGTATGAAAACGTTAGAACAACGGACAAAAACGTAAAAAAACGGACGTAAACGTAAAAAAACAGACGAAAACGAAAAAAAACAGACGAAAACGTAAAAAAACGGACAAAAAGGAAAAATACGGATGAAAACGGACAAAAACGTAAAAAAAACAGACGAAAACGTATTAAAAAACGTATTAAAAAACGGAACTTACGAACGTATTAAAAAAATTGCACCGTTCGTCCTTTTGGTTTGCGAAATGACTAGTATACCCTCATGGGACTTCAGGTGTAACAACACTTAACAAGCGTTAGTGGGGGAGGGACTAACGACGCCAAACGTTTGCCCGTTAAGGACGAACGGTGCAGTTTTTTTGGTCAAGGGACTAACGACGCCAGTCAACGCAAACCACAAGGACGAACGGTGTAATTTACTCTAATATATAAGGGGGCGTTTGGTTTGGATGTGGGTTAGGATATAGGAATGGTATCATTTAAGAGGGAGGAAAACTCACCCTTTATGATGGGTATAAACTATCCTATATTTATGGGTATGATTTCTAATTTTAAAATCCAAACCTCCTAACTGAACAATTTTTTAAAATTTGATACTTATTCCTCAGTCCAATACCCATAAAACTAACGCACCGAAATGTCAAATGTTATTATCTATGAAAAAACTCATGCATTTAACTTCATGAAAGGGCTACTACAATTTACAATATAAATATCTTGTAGATAAAAGAATAAGTATCAAACATCGTTTATTAATGAGTTCCAGAAGTACTATTTATTTATTTTTTATTTTTTTTTGGGGCCAGAAATACTAAGTTTGATTATTTAAATTTAAAGTTTTCAAGAGTTTGGCAAACTATATTGGTATATTTTTCTACAAAAGTTCAAGAAATTGATAAAATTATTATGTCTCATATGTATCGCTTTTATCGTAACCAAAACGCTTTTTTTTTTTTTTTTTTCTTTTTTTTTTTTTTGGATAGAAAATAAGAAATTAACATTAAGACGATATAACACCTTATGTAGCTAATGTAGATGCACAAGTTGGAACTTCGCCTTCTAAAATTACATTGCTAGTGCATCCCAAAGCCCATGACGTTATACTATGAACTACCATATTCCTTTCCATTCTTACAAATGACCATTCACAAATATTAAAAGCACACGAGTTTGATAGAATATCCGCAAACATGGACGTGATTTGTAGGGGTTGCGTTGGCCAAAGATAGAGAATCTGATTCAAAAACCACATTAGAGTAAAATCTACTTCGAGCATGTATATTAGCCTACCATATAGCTTTAGTTTCGGCCTCTATCGGAGAATTTGCATAAGATTTTGACTTTGCTCCTGATATTAACACTTCTTCGTTGCAATTAAGAGCTACAAAACCCAAACCCACTTTTCTAGACAGTTTTTGCCAAGCTGCGTCACAATTGAACTTAATCTTGTCAACTTGAGGCTTCTTCCACACACTCACAGATGTTGTTTGTGTCGAGTCAATCCCTCTTGAGACATCCTTCTTATTTGCATTGGAATAATCTAACATTTGTTTCGGCATGACTTCCATGTCAGCTTCCCTTCTATCAGATTGGTCATGAAAATGCTTATTACGCCTTGTCCACAAACCCCAAAAAATTATCATAAAAAAATCCCAGCATGTAGGAGAAGTGTCCAAAATCAATCGACAAAAATCTTGCATTGTACTAGACCCGTGTGTGTCATATAACTTTCCCAAACTACAATGATCCCACACATTCTTTGCTTTTGAGCACTTAAACAGTACATGAACTACATCCTCTTTCGGATAGCTACAATGTGTACAAGAGGATGTTGTATATTTGGTTATTTGTAGACAATGGACATGGTGAAAGGTCACAAGCTCAAGCGATGCTAATCGTATAACACAGTGCAGCAACTTCTTTGATAAACTTGCGGAGAAATTGTCTTTGATGAAACCAGGGTATTGAAACTCTACCATACATGTTTTATCTTGTTTGTCGAATACTAATGATATTGGTACTTGATGTACAAAAGGGGAGTATGACTTATATAACATAGCAGGGTCATGTGTTGCAGCGGCAGGCCTTTTGGTTAAAGTTTAGGCATAAACAAAATAATAATAACGAACTAATTAACCGGAGATAAAGAAAATGATCCCAGTTCACTCGTTTTTTACCCGTTTCGACTGGTCCTATCCGTTTCGTTTTTGAATGACTTTTATTGGCTAGCTGAACCGATAGCGACTCCGGATTCGGGTCCAACCAGTTGGTCCGGTCCGGTTTTCAAAATCACATGCACCATCAACTTGTTAGCATATAAATTGTATAAAGCTTTGTGTATTTTCTTTGTTTGTACAATGTGTATAAGAACATGTATTCATTACAAGAGTGTTTAAAAATAACATTAATTAATGTGTTTAATGTTTTATTCTTAATTTTTAAATTTTGAGATGTTAGTTTAATTTTGTTTCAAAAGCTTTCTATGTTATATGTCTTAATTTTAAGAGTTTTGATTGCATTTAATGGAGGTCTTTATACATATGTAAGTGGAACTACACATTAGCCTTCAAGTAGATTCCAGTGGAACTACTTAAGTGGGGTTGGCAGGTTGACAACCTGAACCTGACCTGTTTAGGTAACTTTGTGTGACCTATGATTCTATGAACAATATGACCTATATAATTTTCAGGTCATATTCGCATATGGTAAGCCCTCAGCATGAACTCTCTTGAAAAAAAAAAAGCCAAAAGTTATAGGCCCCGCGCATTTTTGTAACTGGAATAACGGATAAATCTTAGTGGATCGTCTGTACATTTTTATGTCAAATAACATAGTGGAATGAATGTATTTTTGGCCTAAAATACATCTTTCTTTATTGTTTCTTTCTAAGGAGCAATAAAATACATAGAAGGCATTCTGAACCATAATCCATGCTACACTCGTGGCCACTGTGGACAAACAACCTACAAAACGCCAAGACATTCACAAAGTTATCATCAAAACTCTAGTGATTTTAACGACTCTCAACAACGATAATATAGGATATTTTCAATCTACTTATGTATGTTCAAAAAAAATAAAATAAAATAAAATAAAAAATAAATAAAAAAAAAATAAAAAGAAAACTACTTATGTATCAAGACTGTCAGAAGTAGATGCAACATAAAAGTGGGTCAAACACATCAGGTAGCGGGTCAAAATAAGCAATTTTATTGCGGGTCCAAAAGGCTTGGCTGGGGTTGAGCCGATCAAAGACGGTATTTGTTTTCTCTATAAATAACCAATGGGTGAGAAACTATATTACTACAAATAGATTGTAATACTTTAGAATAGTTTGCAAAAATTAATGCAATTTGAATTCAATTTGGGCAACTTTAGACACCTTTAACACGACATGTTTCCAATTAGCTTAATTTCACCCATTTGACCCGTTGTAGAAGAAGAACCAAAACCAACCATAACTAGATCCTAACTGCTAGCCCACTCTTATCAGAAGGATTAAACAATTACCTCAAGCGTGCTAAAAACTAATCTCATTCGGCTAGCAACAACTGAAGGCTCTTCCGAACGCCCCACCACTGCCATTTGCTCCAGTTGAAGTGTTTTGACAGGAAGCCTTAGGAAACAAGAAAACAGTTGTAATTTTCAGCTTAAGCTGTTAGTTTAATAGCAAAAAAGAATACTATAAAACACATTTTAACATTGAGCAAAAGATATAACAAGGTATCTTTCTCTCACCATGCCATTCCTCTTAAAAAGTAAGCATTTGCAATTATAGCACAAAATCCTTTCCATTGAAGCTTGATCTCATCTGAAACAGGAGGCGTAGGAGACCACCGAACAATGGTAGGTTGAGGAGTACACAAAATAGTTATGAAGATAATACTCAACCACAATATACACTCATTCACCTGTATCACAAATAAATATATAACAAGACTATGGGTAACACAAAAACGGATAGGACTATTTAGGGAGTTGATCATATACATAGAGATACCAAAAGTGGGTGGGTGAGACGTATTAGGTAACTGGTTCAAGGAAGAACTAGTAATCCAATTAATAATGGTTAGGACCAGGGGCGGAGCCAGAAAAAAATTCAAGGGGGGGCAAAATTTTTTTTACGTCAATCAAAAAAATGGAAAAAAGTGCCACCGGAAAACATAATGGTATCTAATTCAAGTATTTAGCTCATTAAAAATATAAAACTTGTCAACGTCGAATGAAGTTATAAAAAGTTAATATTGTTGTAAAACAAAAGCCTAACAACGATGCTTAATATAGAAATTGAAAAGTTCGCATAAATAATAGAGAATTTTGTATATTGACGTATATATATGAAGTACAAGGAATGACATTATTCATTGGCTCTCTATATAGGAAAGTTTGCATCTTTATCAACTAAACTCGTCACTTATTTACAATTATCTTTCGAAACTGATTTACTAAATCATAAAACTTCAAAATTTCTTTTATAACTTAATTTTATAACTTGAATAAGATTGAGAAACTAATGAAATACCGAGTAAGAAATAAGGTAAAATACAAATACAAAATAAAATTTTAATATAAGGACACATGACCATGACTTGCTTTTTCTGAGCACCCCACGTGACCAAAGGAATAGTATGTACTTCACATTTCCAAAGGAATAGTATGTACTTCACGTTTCCGTCATCTTCTCCGGCGGTTTCTTCACCACCTCAACAAATAAAAATGCTTTCCCACTCTACAAACTCTTTAAAAATTGATTTTTACTTCCGCGTTTAATAAGTCAGTCACTTTTTAAGGGGGGGCAAACTAAAAAAATATCTCAAAAATGTGAAAAATATACACGGCAGATTTTTCCGGTGAGGGGGCACCTACCCCCCTTGCCCCCCCTTTGGCTCCGCCTCTGGTTAGGACAATAGGCTTTAAGAATAAATAGATTACTTATAAAATAAGAATCAACTACTGCTTATATTGTTGATATATTAATCTTTTTTCTTTCAAATTAAGATATTGAAACTATAAACGGTTAGGCACAGTTCACTTCACTTTTTACCCATTGACCCGTTTCACTCAATTAAATTTTTAAGCTTACACGTTTGACCCAATAGAGATAAATACAGTGTATCTTAAATCAGCTCATTCATAAGTAAAGAGGTCACATTTTCAAACGTCTAATCATACATTCCCTAGTGGATCCTCATTCTGCAAAGCCTGGTAGTTAAGTTGCCACTTCTAGTGAAGTTTCTATTTTAACTAGTCATTATATCAAAAGTTATAAACTTTAGTCTAACCCATTAGGGTTATAAAATTGTTGGCATGTATGCTAATTTTTGTGTACCTTACCTCCTCGTAACAAATCTTGGATTTTAGACTAGTACCTCCCCCATAAGTTTGCATTTCTTGGATTTCAACACCAGATTCTTTGATATTTGTAAGTTCCTTTCGTAAACCTTCATCTGTACACCCTAATGCATACGCATTTACACCCGCACTAATGAATTCCTGATTAATATCATATTAAAAAAAGTTAGTGATGAGAACCAATGAAATTATTTCACTCTCTGGAAGATCAGTTGACTTTACTTTTAAATTGTCGCCTCCTCCTCTATCATTGAAGTTTCGGTATCTCCTAAATAAACTGATTGCTATGTTGCGGGATGAGCGATACTCCTCGTCGTCAGAAGAAACCCCATCCTGCTGTTGACACTGTGGCAATTCCAATAACAAGTCGATAATGAGAAATTAAAAAAATAAATAAATAAATTATGATTTAGCATAAATGTAGTGTAACCCAATTACTTATAAAGAATCAATAGGGGTTAAGTTCTATATCTAACGGGTCAAAACAGTAAAAAAAAAAAAATTTAAAAAAAAAAAAAAAAAAAAAAAAAAAAAAAAAAAAAAAAAAAAAAAAAAAAATGGTGTACTTAGCTAAAATGGAAGTGGGTCGAAAGTTTCCCAAAGCCTACTTTTAAAGCTTTAATGCATAAACTCCTTAATCAGTTTACTCTAAATTAGATTATTACTAAAGATATAAGATTTGGTAATTATATCTTTCACATTGATAAGTTATTAGAAATGCTGTACTTTTTTGGACAAAATGTGTTTCGGGTCGATCCAACCACCCATTTCACCACCTCTAATTAAGACATCCATGACATATACCAACAGAAGAAAAAGAACAAGGTTTTTCTTACTAGCAATCTCTTGGATGTTGTTTGGTGCGATGATAGATGAATATTGTCACGCGTAAACCCTTTCCAGTAAAATGGGGAACATTGATATCCGTTACTGCAACATCCCTTTACCGCAACACAAGAATTTACAGAAACATATGAAACCTTGCAAGGAGTTATGGGCTCAAGCCTAGTGCTTGTATCTGTCAACGTACACAACTTGTTGAAAGCTGCCGGATTTTGAGTGATCACCATGGTTTAACCATGATATACAAAACTACCTTTAGATGTTCAACTTCGGGTTAACTGCAAAATGCATACAATACCCTTTAATCCAAACACATTCCAGAGCAACAGTAAGACAATATTGAATAACTGGTCTACTTAACAATCTAGAGACACGAAAGAAATTGAATCCTAAATAAAGATGGTCTCGTCCTCAAGAACAATAAACTCAAAAGTTTGAACGATAGCATCTCAAATCATCGTAGTTGAAACTTCGTTTCTAAACAAGATGTGACCTAAGACCCTCATTAGCACTAGAAGAACAACGCACAACCTATCATTGTATATTATGCCACGGTTTTACTACAACTGGTAATCTAATTCTGGTTAATTTATATCACGTAACCGTTTTCAAACGAAAAACCAAACATTTTGCTGTTTATAAATGAAGGTCATGATACATGCCCGAATGATTGTTAAACTAGAATTCATCATTCACACACCAAAAAGAAAAGAGGATACATAAATAACTAAATACTGTATAAACAAAGTACCCATAAAAAGATATTGGAAACAACATAATCGCCAGACAAGAACATACCAAATTTAATCAGTAGAGATGATACTTTCTTACGATATTAAATAGAGTGAAATTTTATTAACAAAATATAGTTAATAATGAAAAAGTGGTTATAAATGGATATATGATGAAAAAATCAAACAGGGGCCACGAATAAAATTAATGGCCTTGGAATATATTTCATTCAAAAATTTCTAACCAGAAAAAATGAGTCAAAAGGGATCTCTTTCATGAATACATAGCACATCATTGCACGTATCTAATAGATATTTTATAATATTCTTTTTCGCTAGCATAATGCATGTGTCAGCTATGTATTGTGAGATAAGTGATGAGGTGCCGTGTAGATAATAACCAAAAAGAAAAATAATAAATCTAATCATTATAAGAATTATACAAATGGAAGGAGATCCCCTCAAGTTGAAAAAATAACTCTTTAAGATAGTAGTCTAGTTGTTGGTGCTTGTGATTCTCCGGTGTAAACCCACGTTAAATCCTCGTGGGTCAAACCAAAAAATGGTTTTGTTGCTAAAACCGGTTTTGAGAAAGAAAAAACCCGATTCAACCATGAACTCAAACATAAAAAACCGTCTAATAAAAATTACTCTGGACTGAAGCTTTAGGGCCATGCTCATGAGATGACTTTCAAGAAAAATAACTCATTATTGTTCAAATACTCAAATCTCTTAGATTAGTCACGATGGTCACCTTTCACTCCCCCTCACTTACCACCTGAACGTCACTTCAGTTTTCTCTCTCCATCACATTTCTCTCGCCTTTCAGGTGCAATGGTTACTTTTCCCTCTCATTTCAAACATACCTAACAATACCCCACATACTCTCAAATTAAAAAAAAAAAAAAAAAAAAAAAAAAAAAAAAAAAAAAAAAACCCACACACACGCGCGCACACACACTTTGCACAAATGCCAAGAGGAGACCGGCATCACCTTCCCTCTTCTTTTTCCTCTACCTCATGCATGGGGTGGTCGATAAGATGTCCAAACTTTACCATGCTACTCCTCAACTCAAAGGTCTTTGACTATAAAAAGACCATATTTCCCTTAGAATACTATTCATTAAAAGAAAGTTGTCGTCCATGATACCACCTGTAAGTAGCAAACCATACTCGGTAGCATGACATCTTTTATCTCCACTGGCGATGTGGGATACAAGTTATTTCACAATTACAAGTAACTTCTTTCATAAACAAATGCAGCATGTACTCGAACCAAAGTGTTTGCGTTATAAATTAAGAGCCTCATCTGCCCATTGAAAACCGGCACAAAGCGTCAAATACACAAAAAGATCAAACATTCGATCAACTACATTCTCAAAATGAATCAATAGCCTGCCAAATTTAGACAACAGTTTTATTATGCTTTGCAAAACGAAAAAAGAACCACGACCCATGGTCACAAGACTTGTGCGTTCACATGTTTCTTTATATATCAAGAAGCAATCTTCTCGGGTCTTCAACAACATCCTTGATGCGCCTCAAGAAGAACACAGCCTCTCTACCATCAATCAACCTATGGTCATAGGTAAGGGCCACGTACATCATAGGTCTGGCCATGATTTCACCCCCAACTACCATTGGTTTGTTGACTATTGAGTGCATGCCAAGAATAGCCGACTGCAAAATAAAAGGACACATAAGACGGGTTATTCATATGGGTAACAGGATTTAATTTGATCATTGGATATTATTAAACAGAGGTCCAACCTGAAAGTACATATATGCCACTAAAATCAGTATGAATAACTAGCAACTTGAACACTTTACACACATCAAATGTAAAAAAACACGTGAACGCATTTACACTCAAAAAAATGAAGTTCAAACAATTATACCAAACATAACACCAAATATATTTACTAATAAATTAATCTATATTTATCACCTTATTTAGATTAAACAATTTGATAAATATAAATTAAAATAATAATTTTGGATAGACAAAATAACTTATTGTTTAGGTCTCAACAATCTGATGATTTATTTGAAATAAACATTTTTATGTCGAATATTAAATAAATCATGCATATATACTAAAATTTACAGTGATAAAGATAAATCAACATTTGAAACAATAAGATAGATATAATAATAATCCAGAACTTTAGTGTAAACTGTAAAGATTAGTTTTACACAATATTTGGTGTTAAAATTTTAAATTCTCGTTTTTATCCAACCAAAGTTTGTGTGAAGTTTAGCTTACTGATGAATATCAACCGCACAAAACTTTGTGTTTGTGTGACTAATAGTGTTAAATTCACTGATTTTTGGCCCATAAAATTCCTATACTATTCCATTCTACCGGGTATTCTAAACAGCACACAACAAATCTAACAGTAATTTGATACCAAGTTTGATTCTCTGCAAGTAGTCGCTACCTAAAAAACAGGTTTGTTATTATTACTGGTCTAAGATCAGTTTTTAGCTGTTGATATGAATACTTTATTTCATCAGGAGAAAAAAGATATTTTGTGTAATCTAAGCTATCATTTATCAATTAAAATTCACATTTGGGCGAAAGACCCCTAAAAAATGAGCAATATGACTATGCGGTTCTGTCCAATAGACAAAAAAGATATTTTAGACAAGTTTATATATCATCATACCTGTGGAGGGTTTATGATGGGTGTACTTAGAAGACTTCCATAGACGCCACCGTTAGAGATTGTGAATGAGCCTCCAGCCATTTCATCAATCGAGAGGGAGCCACTGACCGCCTTTTTTGCAAGACCGTTGATTGTTTTCTCAATTTCAGCAAAGTTCATTTTCTCAGCATCACGGATCACTGGAACCACAAGACCCTTCAAGTATAAACAGTAAATGATAGGCATGATTTAATGAATGAATATTTAACTTTATTTTCCTATAAAACTAATAACTGATGACAAAGATCATGCACGAAACAAAAAGCACCGAGTAATCGTTTTCAGCTAATATAAATGACTTAACCATTCCCTCTTAGAAAGATGGCATGATAAAATAGTAGTCATGAATTTATTCTCGCATTGCACTTGTTTTTTTGTAATTGATAAGTGACCAAAATATATAACAAGTTGCAATACTATTTTGGAAAACTGCAGTGGAAAGTTAGCATACAAACTAGAGGTGACAACTGTGACCCAGTGCTTATGGATGGGTCGATTCAGATCATGTCTAATCTCTAACAGTCCTAATCGATAAGATAACCAAATCAGTAAAAAAAGAAAGTGGGTCAAAAACAGGTCGAAAGCCGCTCAGGGTGTATGTTTAACCGATACAACCAAGCTAAATCTTTTTTATTATACACTAGACTATTATTGTAATAAAGTTTCTATAATAATCATATATATCACAATCTTTTTTTATATTTTAAACACCTGGATGGAAAAATGTTCCACTTCAACCCAATCAGGCCGACACTAAAAAATACTCACTTTAACCAGGAGCTAACCAACCCACCCACTTTGCCACATTGAGCAGAAATTTACCTTAGGCGTGCCAACAGCAATACTGATATCAATATAATCTCTATATATGATGTCATCTCCATCGATAACAGCATTAATGATCGGTTGATTCTGGAGCCCACTAACAGCAGCCTGGATAGAAAACCATAAATGAATTACTTAATAGAGATTTGATTCGAGAACGGATATCTAACCGCCACTGTGTATAAAACAGCTACACTTACTTTCACAAATCCAGACATAAGTCCCAACTTCACTCCATGCTTCTCAAGGAAAGCATCTTTATATTCAGAGCGAAGCTTCATCAAATTTGTCCTAGATTAAAAAAACAAAAAGAAAAATAAGTGAGCATGCTAAATGTATACACACCAGTTATTAGATGTTTTAGCTAATCATAGAGTGTTCGAACTTACATATCGACTTCATTGAATGTAGTCAATAAAGCAAAAGTATTTTGAGAATCTTTCAATCGTGTGGCAACACGCTTCCTGAGCCTTGTCATTGGGACCTAAGATGTTCAAAATTATCAATAAGAGATAAAAAAATTGTGCACATATCCTCTGGGGTAGTGTTTTTTGAATAGATCAAAACACAGATAATTTGTATTGACCCAGTTGGACAGTTGTAGATCTGTAACCCAAACAAACCCAATGATAACCAGTTTCGTTCACTTGGAGTGAAATTGCCCCTTTTAACAAACAGAAATCAACCAATAGCCTTTTGCTCAATTGGTTCTAACCTAGCGTCTTAAACAAGATTCTAGTGCTGCTAACAGAGTGTATATGTATCAACCATTTCAAAGGTAAAACTTATAACATTTAATGCTTAGAATAATAATATAAGTGAGATGCTTACTCTTCTTTCCCTATCTTTTGGAGGCAATTGCGGTTCTGAAGCAGAAGGTTTAGGAGATGGTGAAGTAGATACTTTTGGTGCTTCTTTTGGTGCTTCTTTTGGAGGTTGGGCTTCTGGAGAAGGCGCTGGTTTGTCCACCTTTGCAGGAGCAGGCTCGGGTGCAGCCTGCTCAGACGGAGCTACATGAGTAGTCACTCCTTCACCGGATTTTGATATAATAGCAATCTTTGTACCTGGCTCCACGGTATCTCCTTCTTTGGCCACAAACTGAAAAGTTGGAACGCGGAAGCGTTAGGTATGCGAAATTAGAGATTATAACCTGTAAATTTTGACCTATGTACCTATGTATGGGTCAATCAGTTAGTTATATTTTATATCAAATATCTAACGAGTCAAACAGGTAAAATCAGACAAAATAGCTAAAGGAAAATAGGCCTAAACGTCAGAATGTGTCTTTGATGCATGAGAACCTCCCAAACTAGTTTATTGAAAAAATAGAGTTAATTGAAATAGTATACTTTAAATTATGATCATATTAGACACATGCACGAATTATAAAGATTTTAAAACTTTGAAAAATGACAGTGTTTTAGGTCAGCCCAGCCTATTTTTTCAATAACCAGTGTTTTGACCCAGTACCCTTGCACCCACTTCTAAAAGATTCCGATAAATTTAATACTAGAGTTACAGTGTACCTCTTGAATAACACCAGCTTCAGGACTAGCAACATCGATTGTCACCTGCAAGATTAAGAAAATTATTTAGGACTGCTAACGGTATATAGCAATCCTGCAGAACTTATCAGTACCTTATCAGTTTCAATTTGGGCAATCGGCTCGTCAATCTCAACACGATCACCAGGTTCTGTGACCAGAAAATGAAAAGGTCAAAGCAAGTGGTGAAGCAGATGAAAATGTCAAAAGATATTGATCATCCAACATACTCTTTAGAAAGGTAGCCAGAGTGCCATCACTAATTGATTCCCCCATAAAAGGGACAACAGCATCAACCAAATCACCTTCATAAAGAAAGAAACCAAAAGCTTAAATCAATCAGGATACAGTTTTATAATTAGTGACCAGAAGTTGCAAAGTGGTCAGGTCTATGCGCTAGCATGTTGGGTAATGGGGTCAAAGTGGTTTGGGTAAACACTTTTGAGTCAAAGTTAAAACTTTCTACAAATAATCAGAATCTCTACTCTACATATTAGACAATACTTGATTGTCTAAATGGCAGAATTAAAGCCAGGTCACCATTCAATAAGTCCATGTCAATTCCACCTGGCAAAACACCCATGTCCCTCCCAAAACCTTAAAACTCTCCAACAATCGTCATTTCTCCCAATTCTAATTCAACAAATCGAGGCAATAAAATTTTTTGATCTTATGTAAAATCTGAAATTAGTAGATTGAATCATTAAATTAAGGCGGTTTATCGATTCAAGCTTCTAATTCCATCATCAAGGGTTGTCTTTGACTTCGATCAAAGGTAATAATTTTATTTTCATTTTGGGGTATGTTGAGATTTGTTCTGTGATTGTGAAATTAGGTGTTTGAATTGATGATTGATATTGACGATGAAATGATACAAACTAATAAGCTTTTTGATATAGTATAACATAAGTAAATAAACAGTGTTCTTGAAAAGTCATCAGCTTTTGGTATGTAAAAAAGGGTATTTGGCACTGTGTTTGAAATTGATTGTTTGATTAATGTGCTTTGAATTAGTAGATAATCAGTTTGTAGTGTTTGTATACAGTCAAATAATCAGTTTAGAAGTAAATGCAACAACAAAAAAAGGATTGTGTAATGCCAAACAATCCTTTTTAAAAACAGTAATGTTTTTCTATAAGAGGGTGTTTGGTATTGCCCTACATGGAATGTTTTTTCTAAATAGGCTATCAATTTCTACTATGAAAAGTTGAGATATTTTATACAATTTTTAAACAAGTCCCTATTATAATTAAGTTAATAAGCTTAATGCACTTTTTCAAAGCTAATTGTAGGCTTTATTATAATGAATAGATATTGACTTTTACATCCGATGCTACTACACTTATGTAGCGATTGTTATCGACAAGTTATGCTACTACACCTTTGCCATTGTGTTCTGAAATTGATTGTTTGATTAATGTGTTTTTGACAAGTTATGCTATTAACCACTTACCATTTACGATATTTGCAACGACTATTATTGACAAGTTAATACTTCAGGTCTCAACAGAAAGAAGTGAAGGTAATGAACATCATGGCAATGAGGTCCTAACTAAGCTTAAGCAACATGCTTCCTCCTGATTAAAAAAGGTTGTGTGGTACTCAAGTTTATCTATTAGAGGTGTCAACTTGGACATATTCAAGGGATCATTGCTGGTGAGAACACTGCTCATGTAAAAACTAAAAAGTATATCCTACATGTCAATTTTAGCTTATTTTCATATTTAGCGCCTTAGCGGTACCAGCTTGTGATCAAGTACGTCATCTAACAGCATCTTGTGACTTTTGAAAGAGGATATCTTAAAATTAAGAAGCCATATCACGTAATTGTCAAACTAAACTTATGTTGTAACTAATTTTAATAGATGATTGGTACGCTGAAATTATTATTTATCATTGCCATCGAGGGGTACACTTTCAACTTTAGAATTATTTTGGGCAATTTTGCACGTGATTAAACACGGAGTAAACAATGCATACTTGATTTAATAATATTACAGAATAACATTACTAGAAGTAAATACTACATACCGCTATCCGAAGAAAAAGATCGGCTCCACATCTGGGTGGATAAATCTGTTCTAAGTGATGATACAACATTCCTGTATCACAAAAAGTCGTAGTTAAGAGGCGTACATAATCTTCATTTATTGGCATCTCGTCTTTAAATCTGGTGCGCACATAACATCGATGTAAGTTAATGATATATTCTTAATTTAAGATGGTATATTCATGATGTTTAATGTTGATTTGTTAATCCAATTTATATAGCATAATCCCTCATATACTCCTAACATGTTTGCAAAATGATAAAAAGACGCTTTAAATAATGATCAACAACATAACCATCTAAATATGTTGCTACTCGAAAATAAAAGATGGGTACAATGTAAGATAAATGTAATTGGTTTACTAATTTCCATCTTTTGCGTATCGATGTGTATGTACAAATGTATACATGTGCGCATCCGTTGATCTCTTTTATATGCCTATATTGTGAATGTAATGCAGAGAGAAGGTAAGATTATATCAACCTTACGGGCATTGAATGAGCTGGATGACCTGTAATTAATCATAGAAAAACATTAAATAAGTAGAAGAATACTGTATACAAGATGTTTGAGCTATTAAATGTAGTGAATAGACCTTTTAAGTTGAAAAGACTTAATTACCTTGATGAATTTGACGTACTAATTTAGGATTTCTTCCAATAGTTGGCGCCTATAAAAATAACATATGGCATTACCAAACAATCTTTGAGGACATTAGGAAAGATGCAAGATTCAATAATAACAGTTGTAACACGATAGGCATATAAAAGAGCTTTAAACCACCCAAAATGTGTACCTAGAGAGGTTTGAAGTTTGAACCCTTGACCTCCTTGTGAAGAAGTCAAGTGCCTTGCCACTAGGCCATTTGGTGGTGGTTTAAAGCTCTTAAGTTAAGTAGATGTGGCAATTTCGACCCACTTAGTTATGAATAGTTTCATTCGGGTTATGTTTCAAAAAGAACAAGTCAAACCGATAAAATAAAAGATTAGGTAACAGATTTTAAGTCGCACAATTTGTATTTTTAACTCATAAAACACTTTTGGTCATTTTATTTAAAAAAATATATGATTACTGACACAATTTAATTTCTTTATCATATTTGACCCACACCAACAATGTACAAGAATAAACTTCCTAACTGTTTATCCAAAATTTTAGTCAACCCACAAAATTTAACACATTTTGACCCATGACCCAAACAAGGTGATTAGCCTTTACAACCTCTAGAAGTTTAAAGCATACAAAAACTAGAAAAACCAATGAATAATTGAGAAAGAAAGCCTTAAAATTAGCTTGGGACTAAATTCTCCCAACGAATCTACTAAATGCTCATACACTTCTCCTTGCTGAATCTAACAGTTCCAAATGAGCATTTGAAAAAAGCAGGGAACAATGCTTCACCTACGGTTAAGATGTAAGCGCTGAAAAGGTTCCTATTTGAGCTAGTTGTGACAACAAACTGATTGTGTGCATAATCATATACAACCATACAAGAGCAAAAATGAACTACCTCAGATGCCAAAACTCCATCGATATAACTTTGTGACATAGAGCCTGTCAACGCAGGTCGCGCCCTCCCGAAGGATTGTATCGTGCCCTGAAAACAACTTAAACAAGTTAATACATGCATATGTGTCTAATTTCCCAAATATTATCCTGTGAAACAAAACAAGTGTCCATAAGAAACATTCATTGCCATAGTAGAGAGGTGCATATCTGATTACGGTTAACATCTATTTAGGACATTGATTATCTAATAACCATGGAGGTGCATATTTGGCTTAGCTTATTCAACAAGCTTATGCTTTGACTTTTTGGTCTCTAAAATTCTAATAAGCACTTGGTTACAAATTTCTGGTTAGGCTTATCGTATTTTGATAACAGAATAAGGTAATAAACAGTTGAAATAAGCTTATGGGTGTTTGTTTAAGCTTCATTTTCCGGCTTATGGACTTTTGAAAGAACTCAAGTTGATAAGCTGGAAAATAACCTTAAGCTATAAAAAAGCCTTTCAAACATCACCATAATTTTCTTATACATGCGTTCACTCAAGATCCAACTAAACAAGAATATGAAATTTGGGTCCAAAAACAGGTAGATCAACATAATAAATAATAGATAAGAGTAAATAAGAGAAGGGAAAACGTACATAATTAGAAGCAGCTTTACGCCTAACGATTGACCACATTTTATATTATTATTGTCCTACAAAACAAATACTATCATTAGTCTCCTCGATCTCACTTTTTATATAAAAACAATTGTTAAGGTTTCCAAAATGATGTTTAATTTGATTTCAGATCAAGTGATGGAGAAGGTCTGAATATGCGATGGTGAGATTTGAATGTTTACTTACCTAAAGACAGATGAAGAAGAAGAAGAATAAATCGGAGATGAAACGTGGTTTAATACAGAATTTATTCCAATGTACTACTAGCAGCCTCTTTTTTTGTCTTCTTTTTCTTTTTCTACTACAATATTTTTTTACTAAAAAAAAATAAAAAGTTGTTAAATAATAATTTATTCTTATTAACCTTTAGTCCCTATGGTATTGCCAGATTTCATGTTTAGTCTGCTTTCGGAAAAACTCGCCTAACGAGTCCCCAATATTCCTGAATATTACGCCGCTGGTCCAAAACCGCTAGCAACGTTAGTGTTAGGTCGTTATCTCAGTCACATGTCAGGCACGCGAGGATAGTTTTGTTGAGAAAAACTGATACCAGACTGAAGCAAAACCGCAACTAAAATATGAAATGCAATAAAAGGCGACACACGGATTTAACGTGGAAACCCTAGTAGGATAAAAAACCACGGGCAAATAAAGATACGTTTCAATATGTAGAAATTAGCAGTTACACATTCTCTCTAATTAGAAGGATAAACACAGTTGTATATCTTGTAATTAGGAGATATTACATTAACTCTCTAAATAACTCACAAATACTTTTAGGAGACTTTGTTATGTGTTTTAAAGGATGGGATAGAGAATGAAGCATGTATTCATTGCCTTTTATAGGCAAGTATCTTGGCATTTGATATCATGCATGACAATGGCATAACCAACTTACAATCAACTTGTAATTCAACTTGCAAAAGATTCACATTAGATACAATTTGAAGATTAGATCAAGGCTCGGTCAATCTTCACACGACATCCGTCCTTGCCATTTTCATGTTGCTTACGTTTTTGCTAGGCCGCATGAGGATCGGCACCATATAAATTTGTCTCAGTTGATTGCTTTCGTCAAATAATCTGCCAAATTATCAACAGTTTGAATTTTCTGCATATCCACGGTTCCTCGTTTCACTTTCTCATGAACGAAATGATATTGAACTCCTATATGCTTTGTCTTTGAATGAAATGTTGGAATCCTTGCAAGATACAAGGCGCTCTGATTGTCACAATATAGAGTAATTTTCTCTTGTCCGTGCCTGAGTTCTTACCACAACATCTTCAACCATACTGCTTCTTTGCTGGCTTGAGCAGCTTTGTTGACATAGCCACAACAGCTTACTGTTCCACCAAAAAGTGTAAACACATTCCCGGTCGTTGATTTACTTACGTCAAGATCACTTGCGTAGAATCAACATATCTAGATTTGATTCCCAATAACATAATGTAACATATGAGGTTCCTTTAATATATCTAAGTATCCTCTTCACAGCTTCCTAATGTTCTCTACCAGGTTCCGCGATGTACCGACTTACTACTCCCACTGCATGTGCAATGTCTGGTCTTGTACAAATCATCATGAACATTAAGCTTCCCACTATTGATGCATACGGTACTTCAGACATCTCCATCCTCTCTTCTTTACTACTAGGACTCATCTTGGAGGATAACTTGACAAATTAGGAAATGGACTTACACCTTGTCCATACACACCCTAACACACCTAATCAACGACTCACACACAAGTCGGATATACAATATTACAATATGTAAAATGAGAGAGTTGGAGGAAGAAGAAAATCGTAACACTTGTTACGTTTGTGTATTGACTCAATAACACTTCAATTCTTGATGACTTCGAGTGTTCTTCTCTTGCACTTTGATATAGAGGATGAGAGAATCACTTATAAACACATATCGACATGTTATAGTGATCAAAGAAGGAAGAAAGAAAAAACATAAAGTTTTCGTGCAAAGAAGGTTATTTTTCTGAGTGAAGCAGTTCAGTATTTATAGCCACCAACAGGAGCGGGGAGACGGTCCCTTAATGTTGGACGATCCCATATATATAAGGGACCGTCTGCCCATTTAAGGGACTGTCCCGACATACGCTCCCATTTTGTCCTGATGTGGTGAAAGTTTATCTGGTAAAAACTTATCTGATTTAGGCGGGGAAAATAGTTGTTATAGGATTTGAATTTCAAATTATTTTCTTTAATAAAACATTTCTTTTTAATTACAAAAATACTTTTGTAAAAATGTTTTGTCACATAAAAATGTGAAGATTTTGAGAAAATAAATTCTTTGATCACTTTACTAATGTCGGTATAGTGTTTGTTCATACCTGAAGTTAGGGGTGCCAGTAGGGTCGGGTTGACCCGACCCAAACCCGAACCCAATAAGGCTTATCGGGTCGGGTTAAATCGGGTTGAAAAATCTTGTCGGGTTGTTTTGACCCGAACCCGATAGTGTTATCGGGTCAGGTTATGGTTGAATTATTCTTTTTATCGGGTTATCAGGTCAACCCGATAAGATCCGAAAATGCTATTTTATTTATTTTTTTCCGATAGAACTTTGTAAGCAATTAGTCTCAATCCTGTAGATAGATGGTAAATTGCTTGTTTATAAACTTTAAATATATTTTATACTAGAAAGAATACAATGTATTTGTAAATTATTTCTTACGTGGATCTATTGTACTGTTCTTATACACATTTGTAAGAGCAGGTGGATTTGTCCTCAAAAATTTAGTCTACTGTTCTAAAATTGTCATCTTATACAATTTATGCATGCTGTTATTCGAAGTATAATTATTTCAATGGAAATAATTCTTCTTTATATGAATCTCTTTTACTATGAGATTAATATATTCTTCCAGTAGAGTTGGATTTATCTACCCGACAACCCGAATCACCCGACACGATTTAACCCGACCCGATAAACACGCGAACCCGATAACCTGATTTCTTATCGGGTCGGTTTGCGGGTCACTTTTTAAAAACTCAAAACCCGACTTAACCCGACCCAATAAACCCGACAACCCGACCCGATAACACCCCTACCCGAAGTGACGTTGTAGTCGATACGTTGTCGAAACGATTTTTCTCGAATAAAAACTTATTAAACGTAGTTTTACGGAATGTGTTTTTATATTTTCTGATTATCAAAACGTAAAGAAATAGAATAATGCAAATAACTTTTTTGACATTATTTGTATTAACAAAAACTTATTAACCGTAGTTTTACGTAACGTATTTTTATATTTTGGATTATCAAAACTTATAGAGACCAAATAATGCAAATAACGTTTTTAACATTATTTGTATTAACATCTATGACTTGGACTATGTGAAGCAACATATGCTTCCACCTCTTCCATGATCTCTCCTTTCAGTTGGTATAAGTTTGCAGCTACCTTTTCTCCTTTCATAAGTACAAGTGCGCCTTTTATAATTTTTATGATCTTGTTTTATATTTTAACCTTACAACCAAGATCATCCAATTGTCCAAGAGACGATAGATTCTCTACTAGGCCCTTCACGTGTCCCTCATCCCGAATAGTACGAGTTGTACCATCATGCACCTTCACCATGATATTTCCAATTTTCATGATCATTGCAACTGTACACAGATCCGCCTCTAGAGATTGGTTTTTATTAATGAAGCCATTCTCTTCTTGTGGTCATATGAAAGTAGCTCCCGTATCGAACAACCATACATCTGCAAATCTCTTGAGGCCTTCATTTCTAATTGCTGCTTCACAATACAGAGCATTACCATCTTCTAAAGTGCTAGCGGAATTTCCCTAAGGATTAGAGGTATTTAAACCCCAACAATCTTTCTTAAAGTGACATAGCTTGCCACATTTATAGCTTTTAAGATTCTTATTATTTCATGTTTTAGCTTTACTATGATCGTTACTCCCACTGGAGCCAGGTTCCATTGACCTCCCTCTCGTTACCACCAAAGCCTCCACCTGTTTTGAACTGGTTTGCCTGTCCTCCCTGTTGTTACGCCTATTTTCTTCTTCAAGAATGGCGACTGCAACATCATCGAAGACTAGATAGTCCGAAGAATATTACGAAGTATTTGGTTAAGTTGATGATAAGCTGGTCATATGAGTCAGGTAACTTTGATGTAGAATTTCAGCACGTTCTTGTAGCTCTATTTTACAGCTCAAAGATGTGAGCCGAGGAAATAGAGTATTCAGGTTATTAACGTGCTCAGTCACTGAAGTAGATTCTGTCATGTGAAGAGCATAAAGTTTCCTCTTAAGAAAATTTTTATTGTAGAGCAATTTTGCGTCGTACAATCGAGCAAGATGATCCTAAATCTCCTTTTATACTTTTCTTCTCCTCTATGCTTGACAAAACTCCATATGCTAATGCCAGATGAAGATTTGCAATAGCATTTCCGTCAATCTCATCCTATAAACTGTCATCCGTGACCTCAGCTGTGCTTTCATCAATTGCCGCTAAACATTTATCCTTTATGAGGATAGCCTGCATCTTTAATTTTCACAACGAGAAATTGTTCCCATTGAATTTTTCGATTTCAAATTTCGCTGCCATTGCTACAATCACAATCTACTTTTCGACAAAACTATTGTTTGTTAATAATAGTAACAAACACCTTTTGAGTGGGTATAATCTTACTTATCTTTTGATATGGAGGGTCCACTTATTAGTTGCAACCACAGAACATATGATAAGTAATTGTACACACACCCAACCTTAGCTTTGATACCACTTGTTGAATAAAACTGATACCGGACTAAAGCAGAACCGCAACTAAAATATGAAATGCAATAAAAGACGACACACGGATTTAACATGGAAAACCCTAATATGGTAAAAAAAAAAACAAAAAAAAGGCAAAGAAAGATATGTTTCACTATGTATAAATCAGAAGTTACACATTCTCTCTAACTGGAAGGATAAATACATTTCTATCTCTTGTAATTAAGAGATATTACACTTGTAACACCCCCAAAAATGTTATGCAGCAGAAGATAATGTGATTGGGGTGCTACTCAATTGATATCACAACACGAAGCATAAAGAATGGTTTATATATCAATTGTTTCAAAAGAGATTTCATACATCAAAGTATTTTGTTTACAACATCCAAAAATAGTGCGGAAGTAAGGCCCATAAGACATTTGATGTGGTCCCAAATATTTATCAGAGTCATCTATGGTCATGCCATGCCGTTTGCCAAGTGCCTCCAAAAGTAAGTCATCACCTTAGGAACCTGAGAATACATGCTAAAAAGTATCAACACACAGGTTGGTGAGTTCATAGAGTTTATATAAAACAGTTGATTCCAAGTTGAGTGATATTTTGTAGTAAATACCAATATTGATAAAGTGAGTAGTAGGCTACATTGTTATATGCCCATAGTTTGTTTGATTTTCCTACTCAAGTTGATAGTTCAGTAAGTCTATAGCGTTTGTATAAAATCATTGAATTACTCAGGTCGATAATTGAGTAAATCCATAGTGTTTGTATAAAACATTTGATTAGGTGATTCCCTGGAGTTTGTATAAAAGATTTGAACACAAGTTTTCCAATCAAATATATAATTGCAATGAATACAATTATGGGTGATAATAATTATTTCCCTAAGCTCATGACACGCAAACCTTAACATCGGGTGATATCATAAATGATATAAATAGCCTACATCATAAAATGATGCAGGTGAAAATGCCCTCGTCGTAGGAGCTTGCCAACTTCCTATTTATATTCGAATAAAGTGCATTTGGTTACCATTCCAGGCTAACTTCAAATGGGGCGTCAACTGCCAATAGATCTATTCACTAAATTCGCGTTCACTCGCAAGTGATTAATGGTTCATGATATGAGGGACTTTTGGCAATGGTGGTACTTAGGCAATAACAATCAGGATAGTATACAAAAAAATACTTGTGTTCAGGTTTGTAGCATGTAGTATGTTTCAATAAACAAATAGAGTGTTTCATCAATCGAATAAAATTTTTAAAGATAACGAGTAAAATATGTAAGTAAAACGAGCATGTATCTCCCCTAAAGAGTTCAAAATAGGTAAAAGAGGGGCTATGACTCACCTTAAGTCAAAGGTATTGATTTTTATGAGATCAACAAAAAAAGGAAGTCGTCACAATAGTTCTGGTAAGCCGCCTAGTTAAAGAAGCGATGCACTAAATTATTATCGTTATATCACCACCTAATAGCTTGTGTTATTTTAATAAAACAACATTTACGTCAAGTTTGGCATTTTAAAACATAAGTATAAGTGTTTGCACTATTTTCTAATTGCCAAAAATTAATTATAGACTATAATACTCAATGTATTAATTTATGTCATCGGTTTAAGTTTACTCCAAGTAGTTTGTAAAATAATATTTACGAAGTTGCGACGCGTATAAATATTATATAAGTGTTACAATATTATTTTTTAAGGTTTTTATAGTCCAAAAGGACCCAAAAACACTCTAAAACACTACTCCCTCTGTCCTAAAATTATTGTCCTCATTTGACTTTTTAAAGTCTTAATTTCTCAACTTTGATCTTTAATATCTTTGTATGTGTTATATAATACTTGATGAAAATTATACCAATGAAAAAACATTTAAAAACCAATCAATTCATATAATTTTTAGCAACTATTATATAACACATACAAAAATATTTAAGATCAAAGTTGAGAAATTAAGACTTTAAAAAGTCAAATGAGGACAATTATTTTGGGACGGAGGAAGTAGTTTATAATTCCAACAGCTTTAAGTCTTAGCAAAAATATGTGCAGAGAGTTTATTGATTTTTCTGAAAAATAGTCCGAACAAAACGAGGTCTAGCTCTTTAAATAAGCACTTTTATGACAAAAGTAAGGTCGCAGCTATAGGTAAAATATCATTCCGAACAAGTTTTATTTTATAAGTTTTGGCCGAATCGGACCCTAAAGGGGTCAAAACTCCCGTTTTAAAATCTGGACAGAAAATACATTTTTCTAAAGCTGTCAAAAACAAATAAGTTTCATTAAACTTCGTTTTGGCCATATCTTTCTCGTTTTAAGCCCGATTTTTATGTTCTTTATATCTCCGGAAAGGTAATTAAGTGTACTAACATATTTTTAAGGTTATAACCCGTCATAAGTATATAAAGTTACTATTCACTCGAGCATGTACTTTTATAAAAATAATCTTTTAACTAAATCCCTTCAACTATATAATTCAAAAGTCAAGAAAAGTAATTGTGTAACCAAGCTATAAAACAAGTAACCCAACAATACTTGCATTTTTAGTATGTGACTTGTAATATGTTAAGACTATTTATTTCAAGCGTATGTTATTTATAAAACACAACTAGTTGGTGATATAACATAATAATCAAGATGTGAAAATTGAAAGTAAGAAAAGAGTGAGACCTTGAGATGGTGAGATGATATGAACCGTAATGTACCCCAAAAATACTCCAAAACCCTTTGTTACTATTTAAATTACCCAAATAAACTCTTGAAATAGAAAATTTAAATTTTCTCCTTGTTTCTTCTCCTTGGTCGAATGTATATGAATGTGTGTGAGTGAGTTTGAGTTTTCTTTGTGCAAAATAAATCTCAAGTACTTCTCTTTATATAACAAACCAAGGTATGACCCATTTATTTGTTTATTAGCTACTAATAAGCTGCATATGTAAAAAAATCAAAAAAATAGTGTGTCTTGTGTTTTTGGAGTGCTCAGCCGAAAGAAGGAAAAAAACGAGTGGTCACATCTTTGTCTCCCATGGGTTAATTATCCAAGGGTTCATGAGCTTATTTACTAGTTACCATGGTCAAAGTCAAAAATTACAAAAAGTAAGCATGGTCTATGTAATTAAAATAAAATTAGCCCACTATTACAAGGGATGGGCGGCTAAGTAGGCAAAGAAAGGAAAAGTATGTGTGATTTTTGTATAAAATATATTTTGTGAGTGCATTGGGTATTAAAAATATATATTGGGTAATAGTTTGAAAGTTAAAGTTAAATATATATATTTAAGTGTTTATAATAAAAATATATTTTAGAAAGTGTTAGAAAATAATATTTGTACTTTTGTAGTAATTTATGGAGTGTAAAGATGTGTTAAAAATAATCCTTTGGAGTATAGGTTACATCGTGTGTTCATGTACGTTGTGAAAAGTGTTTAAGAAATTATTAAGTACGTAAGTAAAAATTGTAAATGTCCTTGCAAATAAATTATGAAATGGAGTAATGACAATGTACTAGAATGTTGTAGACAAATTTTAGTCTAGATTCATAATGCACCAGAGTTAAAAAAAAATTAACATGAAAATGGTTAACTAAACCTTCATAATAAATTACTTCGTGTTTAACGATAATTAATGACTTGGTAAATTACGGGGTATTACAACACTAACTCTATAAATAACTCACAAACACCTTTAGGGGACTTTGCTATGTGTTTTGAAGGATGGGATGGAGAATGAAGCATGTATTCAGTATCTTGGCCCTTAACATCATGCATTGCAATGGCATAACCAACTTGCAATCAACTTGTAGTCCAACTCGCAAAAGATTCCCATTAGATACAATGTATCTTCATTTTAACATGTTTTGTTCTTTCACTATTTTTGTCCGTTCATGTATTTGTTTAATGTTTCTTTTTGTCCTTTGGTGCATTATTTTATTCTCTATTATTTTCTTTTTATTATTTACTCCTTTTTGTGTTATTTATGTTTTTTGTATTTTTATTTTTTGTCTTTTTTTTTTTTTATTTTATTTTTNTTTTTTTTTTTTTTTTTTTTTTTTTTTTTTTTTTTTTTTTTTTTTTTTATAACAACCCTTCTACCACCACCAATCAAACTCCTTTTCTTCTTCTTCAGCCATCACCATCCAACACTACAATCGGCAATCACCACCTCCACCGCCTTCCTTAGTCATTATCAAATTCTCAGTTCATAATTCAAATTAAGCACTCCTTGTCGTATAACATAACAACAAACACTTTGATTCTAAAAAGCAATCACTCCTTGAAGAATCGATCAAAACTTCATCAATTTATCAATTACTCTTCGATAATCGATAGGAACTAATCTTTGTATGACATCATGCGTGCATCATCAATATCTTCTTTCACAACTAGACCAAATTAACACTATAATATTAACATTCACTATCGTTGGTCCCTAAACTACCACAAACAAGCGCCTCTCTTTGTTTTAGTCACCACAAAAAATGCATCTATCACTTTTGAACTCTTGTGGCTTTCGACAACACCAGACAACCTTTAAATCCCATATTTTCTAAATCACAAAATTTAAAACAAATACAACCTTTAAATCTACATTTCGTTTAATTTCTCAAAGGTGTTGTGGCTAGGTAAGTTTGGATCCATGTTTAATTTTATAGGTTTCAATTTTTGTTAAAGATCGATGACTGGTTTTGGTAATCTTTGCATATATTTCAAAAAAATTAAGAAACCCAAGATCTTTAGTTTCTTTTACTCGTTATTTCAATTTTTTTATTTATATTTTTCCCTAAAATCTGTGAACAGTTCTGTTAGCGTGACAATCTTTTAATACTGAGAGAAAATTCTGAGATCTTGTATTATGTTTTCCCTAAGATTTGAAATTATTGTAAAAAGCCTGAGATCTTGAATAGTTTTATGTATGAAGTTATTTTTTATTTTTGATATTCAGATCGATGATAGGTTTGTGGATCTTTAAGGATCTTTTCTTATTTTGAAGCAACTAGAGATCTTTGTTTAGAACTAGAATATTAAATTAAGTAGATCAATTAGAAGTAATAGGTCGAAGTTGTTTAAGCTTGGTTCGTTTCAGTTATTTCTGAATATGGTAAAGCTGGGTCATATGACGGGTCGGGTTATGTTGGTTTTGTGGATTTATGGTTGACTTATGGTTGAATGGTTGATTTTGTAGGTCGATTTGGACTATTAGACGAGGCTGAAGGACTTGCAAGAGAGTAATGGAAATCCTAATCTTGTTAAGTTCGCAAATTAAGTCTCTCATGTGAAACCCTAATCTTGCGAGGTTTGCAACTAAGTCTCTCAAGTGAAACACTATTTATCCGAGCAAAACTTGCGAGATTATGATGATTGTGAAACTTCCAAAAGCACTTAATAAAACGTAACAAAACACAATTTTTTAACCAAAAATCATCATTTTGACGTGAAAATTGCTTATGTAATAAGTAAAAAACGTATCTCTAATCTACTAGAATGATATTCCACAAACATTTTTGCAATCTAACCACCTAAGATGATTAAACTAAAGATTTTAGACATGAAAATATTTCTATAGAGAGAGAGAGAGCGACGAGTATTTAGGACTAAAAAACGTATAAATATTATCCTAATGACGATTAAGCTTAAAAACAAACACAACTAATCACTAAACATAAAAGCCTAAGGATGTTACAGGTGTGGTGATACAGCCTATAACTGAAAATTCTTATGATACATCTCCTCATGTTCAGGTTAAGAATTGTAAAGGACCGATTGCTACTGAATAATCCCATTTGAACGTGGGTACTGGTCCTTCTATTGAGCTTAATTCTATCAAAAGCAAACATGATTTTATTAAATTGGTGTTTGATGTCTCGCTGAATTCAACCTCGGATATTGATTTATTCCTTACGGAGCTTGAAGCTGGTAAACATCCAATATGGTCTAATTTGGATAGTGATACTCGTTCAAAGGTGCATGAAGCTATGAGTGGTTTGCTTGAGGTTTATGAGATGAATACTAATGCAACAAAATCTAATTCTGATGACAGTATCAAAGATACAATGGTTGCTGATTCAGTTTGTGAAGGAGTTAATGTTCCTATTCCACGTAGTGTGGTTGAAAAGGTTAGTGCACGTCTTGAACATACCCTATATGGCTACTTTATTGGTAATAGAATGGCGTTTCCAGTGGTTGAGTACTATGTTAAAAAATAATTGGGCTAAATATGGTTTGAAAAAGATTATGATGAAGGAAAAAGGCTTTTTCTTTTTTAAATTCGATACTCAGTCTGGTTTAGAAGCAGTTTTGGAAGGTGGCCCTTGGATGATACGTAAATCGCCGATCATTCTTAAGAAATGGTCAGTTGATACTAGGTTGTGTAAGGAAGAGCTGACTTGTATTCCGGTATGGGTTAAATTACATGATGTACCTCTTCAAGTGTTTGAAGAGGAAGGTATTAACTTAATTGCTTCATTTATTGGCAAGCCTATTATGCTTGATTTGTATACGAGCTCTATGTGTAAGGATTCTTAGGGTAGGAGTAGTTTTGCTCGGTGCTTAATTGAGGTTAGTTCAGAGGATGAACTCGTAGAGGTTGTTACTATTGGTGTCCCCTCTCTTATAGGGGATGGTTTTACTAAAGATACTATCCGAGTTGAGTATGAATGGAGGCCTCCCATATGTACGTTATGCAAGATTTTTGGCCATATCCATGATCATTGCCCTAATAAAGTGGTCAATCATCATGTTGCTACTACTTCAAATGTTGCTAAGCCTTCTACTGTGCCTGCCAATGATGGTTTCCAAAAGGTGAGTCATAAGAAGAACAAAGGTAAAGCCGAGTCTGCTAAAGGTAGTCAT
Source organism: Artemisia annua (assembly GCA_014162995.1). Lineage (NCBI taxonomy): Eukaryota > Viridiplantae > Streptophyta > Magnoliopsida > Asterales > Asteraceae > Artemisia > Artemisia annua. Next base: position 155,355 of record LBNU01031950.1, read on the forward strand.
TTTGCTAGTGCTTCAATCAAACAGAATTTCAGGTATGAGCCAAAGAAGAATACTAGCGAACCAACGAAGGGAGCTAATACTCGGCCTAACGTGTATACAACGTCGTCTAAGTTGAAGTCTACTGGTTCTACTTCTAAGGAAGGTATTGTTACTACATCTAATTCTTATGCTGCATTGGTGAACGATGATGAGGAAGATGGAGAACAGGTCACACATGTGAATGAAGATTTGGCTAATCCAAATACAGGTGGAAGTTCATCTTTCACGCTAGCTGCTGGTTAGCTTGTTTGTGTTATTTCTTGAGTTGTAAGTGCTTATGACATCTCATAAGCACTAGTTATTTTCAAGCTTCTTAGCTGTCTACCTTGTTATGTAAGCTTTATCGCCTATGTAACGGGCTGAGATATGGGATTTCACCCATATCCTTTGTACTTAAACATTTTTGGTTTAATATATTTACCAAGGTGCAGGATTACTCCCCTTTACCGAAAACTAGTCACTAAACATATCATATAATGGCTCTTGATACCAATTGTTAGTCTACTTAATCCTGAACTAGTTGTGTAATCTAGAGAGAGAGTGGGTGTTGACACTTCTAATCTAGATAGAGAAATGAGAGAAAATGGAATAAAATATCGCAAGGACTTAACATTGACACACATCTCATAACTCATGAGGTAGGGGGTATTTATACCCCTTAAAATCATACTTTGAGGGCCTTCTCAACATTTAAGCTTTCCATCGCAACTATATAAGTGTTGCGAAGGTGAGAGGTCTCTCAACAACAAAAGAATACATAACTTCCTATCTATTATGAGTAAATTACATAGAAGACAATATACTATAACGAGGCATTCAGATCCCGTGCTACGCATGGGCTATCGCATTCAGAACCCGTGCTACGCACAAGCTATCGCGTATTCTTTCTGTGTATTGTCGAGTGTATGCTTAATTATTGTTTATTATGTTGTATGAAACGTTTTGACTTTCTTGTATAAAATTTAAAAATGTTTGATGTTGTTTTGGTTTTGTGGTGTTGTATTTTATAAATGGGCTTTTGGTTATTAAGTTGTGATGGCTTTGTATAAATGAGGGGTTTATATTGCAAGTTTTAATCATTTTTTTGAAGTTTAGGATGTTAATGCTAATGCATTGTACATAGATGGATTGTTTTATATCCAATGTATAAATGAAAGGTTTATGTTGCAATAATGACTTTAAGATAAATTATGTATTTTTTCCTTTCTATTCATTACTCAATGTGATATTTTTAACATTAAAGTCTAACTAATATTAATAAATTTTATCAATAAACTCAATTCTAAATAGCTAACCAAATGAATATTAATTAACACACTATTAATAATTCCTAAAACCTTTGGACTCCACTATTATGACTTAAACTTAATTTTTTTAATTTATAAATGGGTTCGAGCAAAAATTATGTACTTTTTATTTTATATTCATTATTCAAGTTGCATGCTTACATAAACTAATCACGCTAAAAAGTATCATTAAACCATTTAAATGTTGTTTTACATACATGCTCGTGCACATTTTCTTGAATCAATTCGCACATGTGAGCTATATCAATAGAAAACACAAGTAAATTACTTGTATATGAAAATGCATTAACATAATATATATATATATATCTATATATATTGCATTAGGTTAAATAATCAATTATTCATGCAACCTTTTCAACTTCATCTCAATCCATAACCGACTTTTAATTCTATAATAATTATTAAATATCATGTGATCAATTCCGGCAAGCCTTGCACTTCCATCTCGATGTTGTATATACTTTACATTAAATGCGCCGGTTTTGTTTTTCGATAAAAGTTTGAACTTTTGCTTTGTTTAAAACTCAACTTTTTTATTTGATATTATAATTTACAAACGGCTTTAAGTCAAAATTATGCATTTTTTCCTTTCTATTCATTACTCAATGTGCTATTTTTAACATTGAAGTCTAACTAATATTAATAAATTTTATCAATAAACTCAATTCTAAATTGCTAACCAAATGAATATTAATTAACACTATTAATAATTCCTAAAACCTTTGGACTCCACTATTATGTCTTAAACTTAATTATTTTTAATTTACAAATGGGTCCGAGCAAAAATAACATATTTTTTCTTTTATATTCATTATTCAAGTTGCATGCTTACATAAACTAATCACGCTAAAAAGTATCATTTAACTATTTAAATGTTGCTTTACATACATGCTCGTGCACTATTTCTTGAATCAATTCGCACATGTGAGAAACATCAATAGAAAACACATGTAAATTACTTGTATATGAAAATGCATTAACATAATACATATATTTATATATATTGCATTAGGTTAAATCATAAATTATTCTTGCAACCTTTTCAACTTCATCTCAATCCATAACCGACTTTTAATTCTATACTAATTACTAAATATCATGTGATCAATTCCGGCAACCCTTGCACTTCCATCTCGATGTTGTATATACTTCACATTAAATGCACCGGTTTTGTTTTTCGTTAAAAGTTTGAACTTTTGTTTATGTTTAAAACTCAACTTTTTTATTTGATATTATAATTTACAAACGTCTTTAAGTCAAAACCATGTATTTTTTCTTTCTATTCATTGCTCAATGTGCTATTTTTAACATTAAAGTCTAACTAATATTAATAAATTTTATCAATAAACCAATTCTAAATAGCTAACCAAATGAATATTAATTAACACACTATTAATAATTCCTAAAACCGTTGGACTCAACTATTATGTCTTAAACTTAATATTTTTTAATTTACAAATGGGTTCGAGCAAAAATAATATACTTTTTCTTTAATATTCATTATTCAAGTTGCATGCTCACATAAACTAATCACGCTAAAAAGTATCATTTAACTATTTAAATGTTGCTTTACATACATGCTTGTGCACTATTTCTTAAATCAATTTGCACATGTGAGCTACATCGATAGAAAACACATGTAAATTACTTGTATATGAAAATGCATTAAAATAATACATATATCTGTATATATTGCATTAGGTTAAATCATCAATTATTCATGCAACCTTTTCAACTTCATCTCAATCCATAACCGACTTTTAATTCTATACTAATTACTAACTATCATGTGATCAATTCCGGCAACTTTGCATTTCCATCTCGATGTTGTATATGCTTCGCATTAAATGCACCGGTTTTGTTTTTCGATAAAAGTTTGAACTTTTGCTTATGTTTAAAACTCAACTTTTTTATTTGATATTATTAATTTACAAACGGCTTTAAGTCAAAATTATGTATTTTTTCCTTTCTATTCATTACTCAATGTGATATTTTTAATATGTCGTATTTTGCTGTCTAACTAATATTAATAAATTTTATCAATAAACTCAATTCTAAATAGCTAACCAAATGAATATTAATTAATACACTATTAATAATTCCTAAAACCTTTGGACTCCACTATTATGTCTTAATTTTTATTTATTTATTTATTTATTATTATTTTTTTTTTGTAATTTACAAATGTGTTCGAGCAAAAATAATATGCTTTTTCTTTTATATTCATTATTCAAGTTACATGCTTACATAAACTAATCACGCTAAAAAGTATCATTTAACCATTTAAATGTTGCTTTACATACATGCTGGTGCACTATTTCTTGAATCAATTCGCACATGTGAG
>LBNU01031950.1:159201-178796 GCA_014162995.1 Artemisia annua
ATTTTTAAGTCACTGCATCACAGTTATAAATTTTAGTGCATCACAGTTACTGCATCACAGCTATAAAAATTTACTACATCACAGTTAGTGCATTGCAGTTATTAAGTTACTGCATCACATTTTAAGTCACTGCATCATAGTTATAAATTTAGTGCATCAGAGACTTTTTATTCTTTTTATTTTAAGACCCTTTTTATTTTAACCCAACACTATATATACATACATACATATTGCATTAGGTTAAATAATCAATTATTCTTTCAACCATTTCAACTTCATCTCAATCCATAACCGACTTTTAATTCTATACTGATTACTAAATATCACGTGTTCAATTCCGGCAACCCTTGCACTTCCATCTCGATGTTGTATACACTTCACGTTAAATGCACCGGTTTTGTTTTCGATAAAAGGTTGAACTTTTACTTATGTTTAAAACTCAACTTTTTATTTGATATTATAATTTATAAACGGCTTTAAGTCAAAATTATGCATTTTTTCCTTTCTATTCATTACTCAATGTGATATTTTTAACATTGAATTCTAACTAAAATTAATAAATTTTACCAATAAACCAATTCTAAATAGCTAACCAAATGAATATTAATTAACACACTACAATAATTCCTAAAACCTTTGGACTCCACTATTATGTCTTAAACTTAATTTTTTTTTCATTTACAAATGGGTTCGAGCAAAAATAATATACTTTTTTTTTATATTCATTATTCAATTTGCATCCTTACATAAACTAATCACGCTAAAAAGTATCATTTAACCATTTAAATGTTGTTTTACATACATGCTCGTGCACTATTTCTTGAATCAATTCGCACATTTGAGCTACATCAATAGATAACAAATGTAAATTACTTGTATATGAAAATGAATTAACATAATATATATATCTATATATATTGTATTAGGTTAAATCATCAATTATTCTTGCAACCTTTTCAACTTCATCTCAATCCATAACCGACTTTTAATTCTATACTAATTACTAAATATCATGTGATCAATTCCGGCAACCCTCGCACTTCCATCTCGATGTTGTATATACTTCACATTAAATGCACTGGTTTTGTTTTTCGATAAAAGTTTGAACTTTTGCTTATGTTTAAAATTCAACTTTTTTATTTGATATTATAATTTACAAACGGCTTAAGTCAAAATTATGTATTTTTCCTTTTTATTCATTACTCAATGTGATATTTTTAATATGTCATATTTTGCTATTATGGCAAACTTATTTAATGGGCGTAAATATTGGTTTCTCACTAATGATTCTACATATAGAAAAAGAAAACACTTTGCAATGCGCGGACCTTCTTCTTTTCAATAATAATTCAATTGCACACGATAAATTCATTCTAATATTTCTCAAAGAGCATTCGAAAGCAACTACTTATATAAACTAATTACGCTAAAAGGTATCATTTAACCATTTAAATGTTGCTTTACATACATGCTCCTGCATATTTTCTTGAATCAATTCGCACATGTGAGCTACATCAATAGAAAACCCACATAAATTACTTATATATGAAAATGCATTAACATAATACATATATCTATATATATGATTGTCTATAACAATCACCTAAATATGTAAGAAACAAAGAAAATAGTTGGTATCCCAATATTTGATTCCATTTATCTGAGCATGCATGATCTTGTGTGATTTTCATGGTACATGCGTATGATAACTAAATTAAGAAAAAAAGAAGACCAAGTTAATTACAAAGATCTAAAAGATGTGTGAATCATCTCCAAAATATTGCAAAAGAGAATTTACATACCGCTACCAACAATCAAAGATCTAAAAGATGTGTGAATCATCTTCAAATGTACATACTAAATATGATTTTGGTCGGTTTATATAGGCATGGATTAGGTTAAATCATTAATTATTCTTGCAACCTTTCGCAACCCTTGCACTTCATCTAACCGACTTTTAATTCTATACTAAATGCCATTGTAACCCACAGGTCTCTTCATATGCTACTACTAATTATTAGGAAAAAATAAAGCCAAAAAACAGTCGAAATTATATCATGAAGAGCATTAGGTTGTTGTACTCTATGCAATCTTGACGCCTCCACAATAAATTATTGGGGTTAATGATTGTGTGCGAATCAATATATATATATATATATATATATATATATATATATATATATATATATATATATATATATATATATATATATATATATATATATATATATATATGTCCAAGGAAACGCTCAACGAATAAGCAAGACCCGGGTCGTGTCCGTGTGAAGGTGAATGGAATCGTGTTTAACGATTCGTGAAATCGTGTTGTGAAAAAGTGAAAAAGTGATATTTTTGAATTTGACAACTAATGATATGATAAAACACGCAAAAACAAGTAATCATGTACAAAGGTACAAGCATATAAAGCACAAATGATAAACGCGATCTAAAAATAACGTCTACCAAACAAATTAAAAATTTAAATTCTAAGCTAGACTAAACCTACGGGCTCAAATGCAATTTTTAAAACTTTGAAATGATAAAAGAAAATTTTAGGAAAAAAAGAAAAATATTTTTTTGACTTTTTATCTATTTATTATGAATTAATAACTATTTATGATTTATTAAAAGTAATGAAAAATAAAAATATTTAAAAAGAATTTTCTAAACTATTTTGGATTTTGTTATGGCTTTTTCTGATTTTTTATTGATTTAAAAAGTATTTAAAATGATTAAAAACTAAAATTTAATGAGAAAAATAGTAAATGAATTTAGAAAAATATGAAAATTTTTGGAAAATTCTAGAATGATATTTGAAATCTGAGAAAAATAAGAAAAGTGGAAAAATAAGCAGAAAAGTGCTTATTGGGCTTAAAACAGCTTATTACAAGTGCTTATTAATAAGCACTTGTAACAAAACTATATGAAACTATTACAGGAAGTTCACAGAACTTAATTAAGCCTAGACAAACTGAAATCAGACCATAATTCCAAACAGAATACTCAAATGGGACAATTAAGCAATATATATAAGCACTAGAATAAGCATAATAGCACAAGAATAAGCCAGAAAGTACGGAGATCAAACAAAGCGCTTAATCAATCTCAACTAAGCTCAGAGTACACAATCAAACACAGATATGGAACAAATCTCAAAATTGCAGGCCTAATGTAAAAATTCAGCAAACCATGAGTAAGGTACCTACTTTGCAAGCCAAAATAAGCAGACTAATAAGCTGAAAATATAAAACCAATGGGGGCAAAAGCTAGGCAACCAAGCTGAGATTCTAAAAATAGCTAAAGCCCTATCACAAACCTACAATTTCTACTCTAATTTAGGCCTAGAACAGGTCCCTGAAAACAGTTATGAAAGCATTTGATGCACTATTTGACTATTAAATTTGAACACAGGTTTGACTAAAGTGGATTTCAATTGATCAAATCTTTCACCAGATGTAAAGTTAAGCTATTTATTCTGTTAATTCACTTTCACAAACAATATTAGCAACAGATTGCAAGATTACAACTTCAAAATTCTCACTATCTCAAACAGGAAAGAGATCTAAGTACTACTTTGACTATCTACCAAATAAACTACCAATTTCTTGCAGCATAATGACTAATATGATCCTAAGTGTGCTACTCATGCAGATAAAACAACTTAACATCTACAATTTCAGCTAAATGAAAACAGATCCAAACACTCCCTTTTATCACAATAACACTAAGAAACTGAGTTCCAGGCTAAACAACTCTAACCTAATGATCAAACTAACTCACAACACATTCACAGATCTACCAATTATGCAGATAGAACAGTGTACTGCAGATTCAACTTTTAACCAATAACTTCAAACCAAATCAATACTCAATCTCAGCTCAATTACACTATCTTACACCAGATGATCAACTAAGTTTAGTAATCAACAAATCAAGCTCAGATTTCAAGTCTCAACAGTAACTATGCAAATCTACTAAGCTTAATATGAAATCAGAACAACTTAAACAACAGAACTAATAACAACTATCAAATATACTACTGAGAATGACAAAAAATAACAAACAACTACAATTAATCTGAGCAAAACAGTTCTAAACTAATTATGCTTATAGAATTCAATATAAAGCTAAACTAGAATTGAGAACTTACAAGCTTCAAACCCTAACTGACATAGGGTAAATTCACAATCCTAGCTGTTGATATAAATAATGCTTAAAAACGTTATTTATATTTTTCGATATCTCGATGTTTTGACGATCACAAAATGTAAAAACATTAAACATAAAATTACTACGTAAACAAGTATTTACTTACAAATATCATTTTATCCAACAATCTCACTTAAGGTATGAATAAACAAACTCTAATACGTTTTATGATCAAAGGGATTTTTATTAAACGTTACAAAGTTTATTAAATCATATAAACATATTATATATATTTGAAAAACACTTTTGGTAATAAAGGAAAATGTTTAATTCATAATAAATATATGAATTCAAATTTTTAACCAAAATCAGTTAGTTTTTCACCAAATAAACTTTCCCCAGAAAAGACAAAAGCTTCAGGCCGTTTCAGGAGGGCGGCCCCCTTAAATTTAAAGGGGCCGGCCACCATTTAAGGGGGCCGGCACGCTCCTGTGGTCAGAAACTTTTGCCTATAAATATAGGTTCAATCCTGCATTTTTTCCTTATCTTTTGCACGAATATTTTCAGTCAAAATCCTTTCTAAACATAATTCTAAATCCTTTGATCATAAGATTATAAGTATTTGTTTCAAGTGATTCAATCCTTTCCCATCCAAAGTGCAAGAGAAGAATACTCCTTCAATATACACTCAAGAAGTATTGTAGAATAGCTTTGTAGATTGTGTAAATCATTTGTAAAGTTGTGTAGTTCTTGTGATAAGTAGATCTAGGTGTGTAGAAGTTGTGTTGTGAAGAGATAGTAGTGAAGTAGTGAAGTTGTAGTGTTGTGTAGAAGTTGTGACTTATTGTGAAGTTGTGAGATTGGTTCTAGCTACCATTAGAACTCGACATTTTGCTTGGTGTCGCTAAACGGTGTAAGCAAAGGTGTGTAAGGTTTCTCCGCCAAAAGGGAGTTTGTTGACATATTGAAGAAAACTCTCGAGTAGGTGACTCGGGGAGTGGAGTAGGACGAAGAGGAGCTTCGTAGCCGAACCACTATAAATCCTTGTGTTGTGGTTTGATCTTTCTAACTCTATCTTTTCATTACATTTATATTTACTATATATTAGCTTAGTTAATTAGATAAAATTGTTCATATAGTGCAAGTAGTGATTTCACATAAACTAGAATCGAAGTTTTGAAAACAAAGTTTTTTTATAAATAAAAAGAACGTAAAACTATTCAACCCCCCCCTTCTAGTTTTCCACAATTGGTATCAAGAGCCACGTCAAACAAGATTTTTAAAATAAATTGTATTTTAAAACTTGAATCGATCTATGGAATCGGAAAAATATTTTGAAGGGCAATCCATGCAAAGACTACCACTATTTGAAAGTGATGGATTTCTCTATTAGAAAAATCGATTTGAAACTTATGTGAAATCAAAGGATCTAGATCTTTGGCATGTTATTACTAATGGTGATTTTCTTCCTATACAAAATAATCCCGAAACTAAAAGGGATGAACTTGTACCTTTTGAGGAACAAAACGATGATTTGAAAAAGAAACTTGCTAAAAATAATGAGGCTAAAATGGTGATTTACAATGCGTTACCACGCAAAGAATATGAAAGAATTTTTATGTGCAATACCGCAAAAGAAATTTGGAATTCTTTACTAATCACTCACCAAGGAAATAGTCAAGTCAAAGATAATAAAATAGATCTACTTGTACAACAATATGAACAATTTACGATTCCGGAAGAGGAATCAATAGATAATGCTTTTGCTAGATTTATCACAATTATCACAAGTCTAAAAGCACTTGATGAGAATTTCTCTAGCAAGAATTTTGTAAGGAAATTTCTTAGGGCTCTCCATCAGAAGTGGCGCGCTAAGGTGACGGCTATTGAAGAATCAGAGAATTTATCAACTCTACAACTTGATGAGCTAATTGGAAAATTGAAAGTGTATGAAGTAATAATAAAGAAAGACTCTGAAATGGTCAAAGGAAAATAGGAGCAAAGCAAATCAATTGCATTAAAAGCAAAGAAGGACTCTAGTGACGAAGAATACTCAACATCCGAAAGCGATGACGAAGAATATGCTATGGCCGTGAGAGACTTCAAGAAGTTCTTTAAAGACAAGGAAGATATGTTAGACAACCGTATGATGAAAGGAAGACACCACAAAGAAACAAGGACGATAAGAATGGCAAAAGTGAAAGGAAGTGCTTCAAGTGTGGAGACCCAAATCATCTTATTGGAGAATGTCCGAAATTGTCAAGAAGTCCAAACCACAAGGCCTTTGTAGGAGGAGCATGGAGCGATAGTGACAATGATGAGAAGAGACAACAAGAGAAGAAAAGTGTCTCATGGCAAAGGCATCCGATGAGGTATGTTCCGAAACCGAATACTATAGCGATGAAAATTTATCTTTAGATGAAAAAGACTTAGATAGCAAATATAGTATATTATGCAAAGTAGGACAAAAAGTCATGGCTAAAAATAAACTACTAAAACAAACTAACAACAAATTAAAAGATGAAATAGTTGAATTAAAAATTAAGATACACAACTTAGAAAAAGGTAAAGAAAGTATTATGGAATGTAGAGAATGTATAGTTGTTAAAAATGAGAATGAGCAACTTAAGGAAGAAATTACTAAACTTGAGAAATTTGAAAATAGTAAATAATTAATAATTACAATTTAAGCCCTTTTATTTATGAAAAGCATTCAAACAGCCCATGCACTATTTTTACATGATTAGTCCCTGATTAAAACATATCACAAAAATACCCACAAGTTTCAGAAAATTACAAAACAACCCTTCTACTTATTTCTTCAAATCGTTAGAACACAAAGTACCACAAAAACCCTAGAATCAATTTCCAATCATTACACCTTCATTATCAACAACCTTAAACATCATTAAATGACCAGATTCTATACAAAAACCCTAACCCTAGGTCGAATTATATAGGTTTCCCTTTTATTTCTTTTTATTCCATATTAGCGATTAGGAAATAAACTCACAACGCATGATCCAAGCCTCCAAAATTTGAATTAGCATTTTTCTGAGGTCTTATATATTACATAGAGTAAACATAATATAGTGTTCATGCCCAGAAAATTAGTATATAATAATTTAGAGTTTTGTCACGTTTTTAAGGTTGAATTCACAAATACATTATAGATCATGTATGGTTCGTGTTTAACATTTTATTTGAGACTTATATGATGTAAGGACCATGAGAAAAATACCAGACCAGATATTGAACGTGTAGAAAGGGCGTGACGAAATTGGTCCTCAAAAGAGCACTACGACACCAAAATAATCCCCACGAGTACACGAATGATTCCACGACCCTGTAATCATTTTTCACAGATCATATATGATGTAAGGAACTCAGGAAAAATGGAAAAAGAATTTATAAGGTATCATTTGAATCAGAATGAATTTATACCTCACCTTTGAACATAATTTGACAACGACGAATCTAGGCCTTTATAAATCAAAGTACTATTTTTCTCACGTTAACACACCATCAAGATGGCTGGGAAAAATGATTGGAGGCACTGGAAAATTTTGTGGAGAGGCGTAATATTTTTGTGGAGCTTTTAGGGTTTTGTTTTGGTATACGGTTCTTATGGAAAATAATTTGGGAGATTGGAACTGATTTGGCCGTGATTTTGGGAGGCCCATATTGAGATTAAATCAGTTTTATTTGTTTCCATAATTATTTGATATCTATCTTTAATTATTTTCTTATTATTTCATATTATATATATAAATAAATAAATAATTTCGGCCCATTAAAAATCCTTAGGCGACATATAATATTTTTGTACATATTTTCATGATATAAAAATGCTAACAAAATTATTTGTGGTCATAGGATACTTTATTTTATTTATTTAGGCTTTATTTGGTATTTTAATTATAGTTTTATAAACTTTTAAACTTGTAGGGGCAATTTGGTAATTTTACATAGTTTACGAATTTTAGGTATTACAGTAATTGGAGGGATAAGGGGTGGTGGAGGTGATGGTGGGCAAGTTGGGGTGGAAGGGGAAAGGTGAAAGGGGCGGTTTTTATTATTTAAATGGGATTGGGTTGTTGATGGGCTGAGAAAATGATTGGGCCAAGACAAAAGGGTGGGTTGGATTTATTAGTGGGTTAGGTTTGGTTTTGGGTTAATAAGATAACAAAGGGCTGGTTTGGTTTAGTAGATTATTACAAGGACCAAAAGTGTAAACTGCTGAAAATTTAGGGGCATGATGTGAAAGTCTTCCAAAGTATTCCAGGGGTCTAATCTTGCCAAACTTCAATAGTACAAGGACTTCATTTGGTTTTTCCACTTTTGAATTTCTCAAGGACCTTTTCTGCCAAATTTTCAAAGTTGAGGGACCAAACTTGTAGATTTTTGAAACCTTTTACCCAGGGACTATTTTTGCCAAAGTTCAATAACACAAGGACCATGATTGATAATTTCCAAAGTTTTAATCCCAGGGACCATTTTTGACAACTTTGCAAAGTTCAGGGACTAATTTTGTAAAATTTTGAAATTTTTCACCAAAGGACCAATTGTGACAACTTTTGATTTTCCAAGGACTTTGGTTGACTTTTCTTCCAAAATAAATGCTCAGGGACCAATTTTGATAAGTTTTGAAAGTTGAGGGACTGAAAATGCCAATTATGCAAACTTTGTTCGTTTTTCATTTGTTTTCAAACATTTTGCATCTAAAACATATAAAACACGACCCTGGGATATTTTCACTATTTTGATGCATTATTTGGGTGTTTTTGGATGTTTTGGCAGTTCAGATGAGACAAAAATGATGAGTATTTACACACTCATCAATCCCCCACACTAAGATATTGCTAGTCCCTAGCAATCTTTAAGGAAAACTTAATGGGTTTGATGTCTCTTTACCANAATGCCAATTATGCAAACTTTGTTCGTTTTTCATTTGTTTTCAAACATTTTGCATCTAAAACATATAAAACACGACCCTGGGATATTTTCACTATTTTGATGCATTATTTGGGTGTTTTTGGATGTTTTGGCAGTTCAGATGAGACAAAAATGATGAGTATTTACACACTCATCAATCCCCCACACTAAGATATTGCTAGTCCCTAGCAATCTTTAAGGAAAACTTAATGGGTTTGATGTCTCTTTACCAAAAGCCATTACTTCTGGAGTAGCCAAATGTTTCAGTTCAAGTAAGAACCATGGTACACTGATAACCATGTGATTTTGAGCAAACCACCAGCTGTCAACGGATTTGATTTGTCTTTACCAGAAGCCGTTTGCTTATGGACTAGCTAACTCTTCATGATTCAAAAAGATATGGTGAGCTGAATACCATGCAATTTTTTGCAAATTGCAAGCCATCAACGGATTTGAGATATCTTTACCGGGAGCCGTTTGCTCTCGGATTAGCCAGACCTTATGTGGATGAGACATGGTGGACTGATAACCATTTGTTGTGTTAGTGCAAAGCACTCACAACAGAAAAAAAAAAATTTTTGGCCAAAATGGGGGAATTAAGGCATTTTAGATGGAAAAAACGTGATCAAATTCGCCAGAATTTCCCCCTACACTAGAATTGAATATTGTCCACAATATTCAAAGTCCCGGCCATTATGCCGATACTTTGAACGTAAAAAGTTTGGATTGAGGCAAGTGTGGGAACATCATAGTTTGAAAAGTGAGCTAAATAGCTAAAGCTTCTTAAATAGAAGCTATCACTTCTTTTAAAAATGATGATGATGATTTTTTTTTTATACAACAGCAGGGGTAACTCCCCCACACTTAGGGTGAAAACCCCATATGCATGCTACTGTTTTTGTTTACCGAGTCGCTAGCTTGACTCGACCCCGAATTCATTGGTTCTTGGGGAAGCAAGTAGATGAGAAAATCTCCATCGGACTTTCATTCAAGATGTTTGGAAAAACATTTGAAGCACGTTAAAGTTTCACACCGATGAGATATGTAGACCCTGGCTTAATATAGTATAAACTATAAGCAGTGATGCCGGGGTCAAAGATAATGTCTTCATTCCCGAAGGAGTGAAGAACAGGAGAAGTCACCCTGTAGGTAGAGAAAAGGAAGAAAACCATGATGAAAATCATGATAAGATCGTCCTCCTCGAGAGCAGGCTCATTAGCCTGAATTTGGATTTCAACGGTTAAGCTCATTGGGTTTGAAAACATCCCGGGCGGGAGGGTGGAAATTTGCAAATTCTCATGATTGAGTGCATCTCCCCCCGGGCAAACATACTCCGGAGGAGTCATGATATGATGAGTGAGCTCACCGAAGAACTCCTCATGAAGAGAATCATTCACATGATGTAAATCTATGAACTCTTGTTCCATTGTGGACTTATCACTCTCCTCATCAAAGATTGGATTATCAGAGATCAAAGTGAACTCAGATTCGAATTCAAACAGAGGATTGGTGAAAGTTGTTTTGAATGTTTCGGGAACAAGGTGATCAACATTCTCTTCTGGATTGTTGGGATAAGAAGTGAGTGACGGATCATGATATAAGAGACTTTTGATTTCTCCTAGATCAGTTTCGACATCAAAGAGATCATCATCACTTTCCGATGGAAGTGGATTGATGTGAGTGAGTTCATCGGCGAACTCCTCAAGAAGAGGATTAGCATCAGAATGCGGAAGTGATGCCACAACATATTCAATGTCTCCATAAGATGTACAATCATCGTTAGAATCGGAGAAAGTCTCAAAATGATCTTTTGAACACTCAAGAGGGGAAGGGATATCACACATATGCTCAAGAGTTCCGTGTGACTCACTTGGGATTGGGACAAGGTTCTCAACACTAGACTTTATGAATTCGTCCGATTCCTTTTCAGGAACAGTGTCAAGATGCTCGTCCCCCATATTTAGAGAGTTAGTGGGAACCTCGGGTGTGATAACAGTAGACTGAGGGAGTTGAGAAGGACTAGCAGTCATAGATTCTACAAGTTCCATTTGTTCTACTGCTAGTAATTCAGTCATATTCTTTTCTCCCTGCGATTTTTGGATTGGTGGGATTTTAACTAATGAATTCGATGAATCTTTTGGAAGAATACCAATGCTATCTTCATCATCACTGTCATCATCATAATCAAATAGAGCAGCATTGCGAAGATTGGCACGTATTTTAGCTGCTCGTTGCTCAGCCAGCAATTCTTCCATGCTTTTTCCAGAATCTCGTTCTTCAGCAAGTAATTCTGCCATAGTTTTCCCACGAGAATTTGGAATGAGTGGAAATTGTGGGGGTGTGGATGTGTCAAAACCGGAAGGTTGACATTGAAAATCATCATGAGGACCCCCACAATACGCACAAGAAGAACTTGGAGCATGGCGAAGTGAAATATTAGCTAACTCCTCCTTAAGTTCTTTAAATTTCTCAAGAACCTCTAGACAAAGATCTTTCGGGTATTGAGGAGTTGCTTGGATCATTTGGCACTGTGGAGGTTGGTCATGATACGAGTAGTCATAATTGTTACAAGGAAATGGATTCCCTGTTTGACAATCAGAGCTGAAGTGGGGACCTCCACAGTACTCACAACAATATGATTGTTGTGACTGGTTTGGTGAATAATGTGGAATTTGGTAATTTGTAAAGTTCTGAGTGTTACCGGGAAACTGTTCATAGACAAACGTGTTTCCAGTCTGACACTCAAATCCTTGGTGAGGACCTCCACAATATTCACACGAATATGTCTGTATTTCATGGTGTGAGGGCTGATGGAATAAATCAGTTGTGTCATGGTAGGAATAGGGATTCTGGTTATAGACAGACCTGTTTCTTGACTCTACCATGCTACAACTGGGACAATTACCACCATTATAAGAACCACCACACCATTGACAATCAAGATGGTGGGGATAAGACATAGAAAGAATCAAAGGGTTTCAGAGGGTAAGGGATAAAGAATCAAAAAGGTGAGAGGGTAAAGGTGAATATTTTTGGTATTTTTGATAAACATTTTGTAAAAATAATCACAAGTAAAACAAGACCGAGGCAAAACGACAGTGAACTTAAACCAATAACCAGAATATGACTGGCTTCTCTGAAAAAGGTACACCAATCACAAGAGTACAATGGCAAGTTTTAATCTTATGTTTGGGAACTTATTAATGGTCATACACCCAGTTGGGTTGTATTCTGCCTTGATTTGCGGTGGTAATATTTTACGTATTTATTTAACAATAAAACAAATGTTTTTGGCTTTTTGGGGTGTGTGTGAAAAAAAACTTGGAAATTATTTTTGGAATCGATTCGTTAACCGAAATCGTTCCTTTAAGACTACTCGCAGGGTGGCGGGAGAGAAGAATGGATCTCTCTTCGGTTCGCAATTTCATGTCAGAACCTCCGTATTCCACCTGTATAGGTTGTAATCTTAAAGAATCGAAGTAATTTAACTTCACGATTTGTTTTGTTGTTTATGATTTTTTTTGGTGTTGTTAACACTTTAGGAAAAGTGTTAATGACTTTTTTCTGATATGATTAAGATTTTTACAAAGTGATGTGATTTGTACAAGGAGGATTTTGAAAATCACTAAACCTAAACGTTTTTGAAAAGACGCAACAACCTCCCCGGCAGCGGCGCCAAAATTTGACTCCTCCCAAACTAACCAGTTAACCAGGTGTGGTCAACAAGTCAAATCTGAGATAGGAGAGATCAATTTATGATCCGTTGAAAGCACAGTGTACTCACGGGTCGTTAAGTCCCAACGAGATTGAAATTGTGTTTTTGCAAACGTTTGAAAGATTCAGTGATCGGGAAAGTAACCAGATAATGATTTGGATTGATTGTACACTACTGATTGCTTGGAATTAAGATTATGAAACAATATTAACAAATACAGGAAATCAGATAAACATAAAATGCAAATGCGTGCTGGAAAAATGGGAATTACACAAAAATAAACTACAGGGGGTGAAAATGAAAATTTTACAAACTTAAAATAAAAAGAAAATTTTATAAAAAAAGAATTTTTTTTTTGATTATTTTAATATTTAATATTAATTAAAACTATTTAATTACTTATAAAAACTATTTAAGTTAAACTAAATACAATATAATAATAAATAAAACTAAGAAAGTGAAAATTTATTTTTAAAAACTCTAAAATAACTTAAAAATGTTATAAAAACTAAAAATATGTATTTTTGTCTTTTTCTGAATTTAATATTAATTAATTACTATTACTTATTAATTAACTAATTAACTAATTTAAATTACTAATAATACTAAAAATAACTTAGGAAATTATGAAATATTTTATAAAACTAATTAACTAATACAGGAACTTTAAAAAATTAAAAAAAGTTTATAAAAACTATTATTAAACTATTTTATTAATTATTTACTTAATTACTAATTAAAAACTATTTAAACTAATTTAATTAAGATAAATAGAAAATAAATAGTAATAATTATGAAAATATTTTCTAAAAATACTAAATGATTTATAATACCTAGGAAAAATATAAAAAAAGTACTAGAGATTAAAATTAAACAGTAGAGGATTTTATTTTTGGTTTTTCAATTAAAACTAATTTAACTAATATTAATTATTATAAATACTAAATGAAAAGATAAAAATCTAATAAAATTATTAAAAATACTAAAAGATGTCAGGAAATTATTAAAAATATAAAAATGAAAATTGCTTAATAAAAAGCTAAAAAGGAAAATTAAAAAGATAAATAATATTAAATAGAAGTTATCACTTAAATTTATTTTGGATTTTTCTGGTTTTTCTTTTGGAAATCTATTTAACTACTAAAAATAAGAAACTTTTGTGGAGACAACTTTTGTCTAGCTTAAAAATAACCAAAATGGACACATAAATGCTTAATAGTTGACTTTTGTTTGACTTTTGATGGAAATGAGCCTATGTGGGGCCCACAGAGGTGGATTATGGTTCAAATAAGTAAAGTGGACTGATATAAGCAAGAAAAAACAAAAGAGATCCAAAGAATAAGCCAATAAGCTAGAATAAGCTCTTAGATTCCTTGATTACACACAGAAAATGGGACAAACTTTGAGCTGATCTAGGGTGGGGTCCACATAGCTTAAGCTCAAAAGCTTGGTAAATCTAGAAAGAGGGCCAGCTTGTGAGTCCAAATAACCAAGGGGGAGACTGTGGGGCCCACTGTGGTGTCCTGTGGGACCCACAAAATTTGGACAGTTGGGGTGGTGCTGCTGAGTAGCAGGGGAATTTTTAGAAAAAGCACCAAATAAAAGCTAAAAAAAAAAAGCAGTTTAGATAAGCTAAAAAAAATAAATAAAAATATCCTAATGAAGATGAGCAACAAAATATTAATGTCCAAAAAGCACAAGTCCTAAAACCTAATATTAAGACCTAGAGAAAATCAACTAGTTAATTCACAAAAAAGTTTGCGACAATTTTGACTTTTTGAGAAACATGGAATTTTTGACTTTTTTGAACTTTGGTCTGATCCTAATGACTAAATATGATGTATTAAGTTAAAATGAGACTAGATTATGCTAAACTAACAACCTATGCTCCTACATGAAGGATTATGCTATACAAAAACCTTAACAGTAACTCAAGATGTGAGATTAAGGACCATGTTGAGTTTTGAAAAAATGACCTGTGGTTTTTATGTTTTGAATGTGCTATTAGGACCTAGTGAAACTTGTCTCAACAACAAACACCAACTGAAATGCACTGGAACACAGCAAGATTGCTTAAACCAAACACACCTTAAATGATGACTGAAGTTGTGATTTCAAAGCAAATGAAGGATTCGAGCCAAAATACCAATACCTACTATTATATCATGATGAAATAGATTTATTTAAGCACAAATACACAGACACTAACACCAGATACTCACAAATCATCAACATGCTATTTTGACAGTGGAAATGCAACAATGAGCAATAAGGTAAACTAATGAGCAAACATGATATTATACGCAATATAATGACTAGTAAACATCAAATAAGCATAAAGAAACCAGAATAAGCAGTAAATGAGTACTAGCACAGTGAAAAGCAAAATGTGGAAAAATGAGCTTACAAATGGATTAAGGCTGAGAACTGAGAATCAAGGCTCAAACACAAATCCTATTCACTCCCCATAGAGTTCTAAACCCATTGCCATCCAGATTTCACCATAATCCCTGCTTCAATCTTTGTCTTTCACTGATTTTTAAATTTTACACTATTTTTGAGCTATTTTTTTGGTATTTTTGATTTTTCTAACCTAATTGAGTTTAAAGGCTTTCTAAGCTTTTGGAAGCTTATAAGTGAGTAAAAGTGAGCTTATATCACTACTGAACAACAATAATAACAACTTCAAGTGAATTTGAGGATTTCAAGAACAAAATGGCATAAACTGGAAATGACTTGCAAACTAAAATTAATGCTTTAATTATGTTTAGAATTTACTTAAAAGACTTGATACAATGTTTTTAAACTGAAAATACAACTGGAATTAAGATTATACTAGAAACGTTTAAGCTAAACTATACTACAACTACTACTACACTAATACAGCTTCTCTATGGCTTCTTTCTTCACTTTTATAGACCTGGTGGTGTTTCTCTTTCTTTCCCATCAATAATAATGGCCGTAGGATGAGTGAGAGCAATCCTAGCCCTTCATTCAGTTTTGGCGGGAAATGGAGTTTTATGCAATTTGACTGTGATAGCGTGTATTAAGGGAGTGTGGCATTTAATGCGACCTTGGGGTGTGTAATTGGAGGGATAAGGGGTGGTGGAGGTGATGGTGGGCAAGTTGGGGTGGAAGGGGAATGGTGAAAGGGGCGGTTTTTATTATTTAAATGGGATTGGGTTGTTGATGGGCTGAGAAAATGATTGGGCCAAGACAAAAGGGTGGGTTGGATTTATTAGTGGGTTAGGTTTGGTTTTGGATTAATAAGATAACAAAGGGCTGGTTTGGTTTAGTAGATTATCACAAGGACCAAAAGTGTAAACTGCTGAAAATTTAGGGGCCTGATGTGAAAGTCTTCCAAAGTATTCCAAGGGTCTAATCTTGCCAAACTTCAATAGTACAAGGACTTCATTTGGTTTTTCCACTTTTGAATTTCTCAAGGACCTTTTCTGCCAAATTTTCAAAGTTGAGGGACCAAACATGTAAATTTTTGAAACTTTTTACCCAGGGACTATTTTTGCCAAAGTTCAATAACACAAGGACCATGATTGATAATTTCCAAAGTTTTAATCCCAGGGACCATTTTTGACAACTTTGCAAAGTTCAGGGATTAATTTTGTAAAATTTTGAAATTTTTCACCAAAGGACCAATTGTGACAACTTTTGATTTTCCAAGGACTTTGGTTGACTTTTCTTCCAAAATAAATGCTCAGTGACCAATTTTGACAAGTTTTGAAAGTTGAGGGACTGAAACTGCCAATTATGCAAACTTTGTTCGTTTTTCATTTGTTTTCAAACATTTTGCATCTAAAACATATAAAACATGACCCTAGGATATTTTCACTATTTTGATGCATTATTTGGGTGTTTTTGGATGTTTTGGCAGTTCAGATGAGACAAAAATGATGAGTATTTACACACTCATCAGTCCCCATTGCCTCATTTGACCGAAGTTGTTTGATCCGAACATGTTTTGTATTTGAATTGGGTGTATATATGGTGGAATCATTCCCTAAGGATTGAAGTTCCACATTTGATGATTGTTGTGAAAGTTTTGTCTATTTTTGTTTACTCTAGGTTGAGGAGTTTTAGACCTAGGATGAGAACTAATTGGTTTTCTAGGTGGTGGAGTTTTAGACCTTATTCTTGGTTTAAAAGGTTCGGCTTCGGGTTTTAAAGAGATTTATGAAAACTTTTAACTTCCTCATCACTAGCAATGGGTACTAATCTATCTTTCAAAAGAATGTATTTTGGTTTAGGTTTTAATTCACTAGTTTCATCTTTAAATTTTACATTTTTAGTTTCACTAGTTGATACTCCGGTTGAGTTGTATCCTAACCCGGTTTTGTCTCCGGATATTCTTTGAATGCTAATTAGTTTCTTGAGTGATTTACTCGGTTTTAAATAAATATTAAATAGAGGGACTAATTTTGTAAATATGATATTTTTGTGGTGGTTACTGTAGGTTAAAGTTATTGGAGGGCTAAGAATGTGTATTTGATAATTTATTGGATTTTATGTGCAAAATGTATAATTAAAGGATATTAAATGTAATTAATTAAATATAAGGACTAAAAATGTAAATTCTGGAAACTTGCAGCCATTTTGAGTAAATAATAATATTAAAAGTGTTTTGTGTAATTTTGAGTATTTATGGGCCTAATGTGTAATTATTATGGAATTATGATTTAATTAATAAGTTTTGTTAACTTAAGGGACTAATTGTGTAAATTCTGAAATCTGAGGGGCTGAATAGTACTATATGTAAACTCTGATGTGACATTCTGAAATTTGGTAAAATAATATGCTTGTTTGGTAAATATGGACATTAGAGGGATTAAATCATGAATTATGTAAATATAAGGTTTGTTTTGTAAATATTATAACTAGAGGGGTATAAACTGTAAAATTATGAACAAAAGGGATTATGATGTCATTCTGAATAAAATGAGTATTAAATCAGTAACTTGAAGTATTTTCACTTGATACCTTTGAAATTGATGAAATTACAAATAAAACCCTGAACTTTGTGAACTTGTCATAATTAACCTTAGACTTCTGTAACTTGTTAAAATATACCTTTATTCCATTATAATCTCTGAGTAAGGACTTAATCTAATCTGAAATAATAATATCTGTTAATTCTGGAAACCTGCTAATTATGGAAAGTTACTAAATATAGAAACCTGCTAAATATGGAAAGTTACCTAAAATGGAAAGATAACTAAAATCAGTAATCTGAATTATAAGAACCTATCAGTAATTCTGCCTCCTACCCCTTCAGGTGTGAAGAAGGAGTGACTCTGTGGTCTCTGTAGTTCTTGCTTGTTATCAGTTTGCTATTGGAATAAGGTACAGATATTCTGACCTTTTCAGTAAAGGTTTCTCATGACTCTCTCTTTCTCTTTTGATCTGACATTCTATTTAGGGTTCCCGATGCCATTGCTATGAAACCCTATTTTATTTCTGAACCTTTTCTGTGATGAACCTTTGTTATCTGAACCTTCTGATTTGGACTTTCTGATTTGACTTCTGATTTGGACCTTATGATATGAACCTCTGATATGTATTTCTGATCTGACCATTATGATGACCTATAATCTGTGTCATTTATGACATTCTGTTTGACCTATTCTAGTTTGACACCCGAGCCAAAGTTTGTTTCACTAGGCATGGGGGTTCCATGTCCGTGTCAGTGATGCACCTCTGACATGACTCTAGGGCAGTGGAGTGATGTTCTGCCACGTCCCCTTATCTGTTATCTGTTATGAGCTCAATTATCTGTTTATTATGGCCAATATTATTTCTGTGGGGGCGTATGGATGCATCCTAGATCTGTTTCTGTTATCTGTTATCTGTATCTGGTGATTGATGCTGCGTGCATGCACGTCCTTCACAACTCTGGTAGGTCTCCCCTACATATGTTGCCTTATGTGTGATTATGAATGTGACTATGATTATATTGAAGGCATTATTATGAAGGCATTATTATGAAGGCTTTATATCTGTTTCTGGGCTCGTGGTTGATGACTAACCCTTACCTTACCTCTTATTACTATTTCATACTTACCTTTGATTACATTCTGTTATTCCCTTTATACCTTATTCAGTATTCATTTCTGTCTCATTATTACTTCGTTGTTATATCTGTTCACTGGGCTTTTTAAGCTCAGCCGCGTTTTTCTTTCTCCCGCGGCAGGTTTTAGAAGAAAGCTGGGATATGATTGAAGAGTGCATAAGAGCTTAGTGGACTTCACCTTGATAGTTATATTTTGAATTAGAGATGACTAGAAGAGATTTATATTGCAGACTTAGCATTTCATTATTTTTCTCATTTGTAACCTTGTATTTCATATTATTACCTTGTAACCTTTGGAATTCTTTTGTATTACTTATGTTGTATGTCTGTATATGCTTTGATATGTCACCGTAATGTAGTGCTTCTACCCTTATCGGGTTGGGGCATTACAATTACACACCCCAAGGTCGCATTAAATGCCACACCCCCATAATACACGCTATCACAGTCAAATTGCATAAAACTCCATTTCCCGCCAAAACTGAATGAAGGGCTAGGATTTCTCTCACTCATCCTACGGCCATTATTATTGATGGGAAAGAAAGAGAAACACCACCAGGTCTATAAAAGTGAAGAAAGAAGCCATAGAGAAGCTATATTAGTGTAATAGTAGTTGTAGTATAGTTTAGCTTAAACGTTTCTAGTATAATCTTAATTCCAGTTGTATTTTCAGTTTAAAAACATTGTATCAAGTCTTTTAAGTGAATTCTAAAC